>SJXQ01000589.1:838701-861540 GCA_006408695.1 Aepyceros melampus | reverse complement strand
GGGGGGAGAAAAATGAAGTGAAAATAAATTTCCAAATTTCATCAATCAATAGTTACTTTCAGAAAGAAGTTTAAAAACTTCAAATGTTCATGATTATTACCAAGCAGGTTAACAGAGATAACACTTAGGAACTCATACAGCTGTCAAATCACTCTTGCTGAGGTAGAGATTTATAGCCCTTGGGCCCACCCCCACAGGTATGTTGACAGTTAGTTGCAGGTAACTATCAACATGTCAGTCTGGAGGTGTGAAATCACATCTCATAGCACATGGTATGATAATCACATGGCATGGTTAGCACCCTGCTAGGAGGACTAGTCCATCTCCAATACCCTCTCCATTGCAAACCCAATACTTTTTAGCCTTCGGATTTTCCTGACATTTCTGCGGCTCCTGACGATGGTCCTCTTCCGTGAGATGCCCCTTCACGGCCCCTGCCCTCACTTTTTCTGCCTGCTCCCTTCTCCCATCTTCTTCCCTAAGATTCTCTTCTTTTGCTTGCTCCTTCAGTGTTGACACTTTAGTCCTTTTGTCTACTCGGTCCACTTGTTCTTCACAGGCAATTTTCTTCACTCCCAGGACATGAATCTACGTCATGACAACCTCCATGCATCGCAATCTATCTCCTTCTGACACCAGACCTATCATCCAACTGTCCAGGTTTGACAGGTTTAAAAACAAAACCTTCACCTCTCCCACTGTCCCTCTGTATTCTGTCTCAGTAAAGTATCAACCACTTGTGCACATGGTCACCCAAGCTGGAAACCCAGAGGTCATGTCTGCATCCCTCACGTCTGGTTTAAAGAAAACAAAAAACAAAACCAAGCCTTGAAAATGTTACACCTAAATAACCTTTATGTATCTGTTCTTCTCATTCCTACTCCCATTTTATCAGTGTGGCCCTTACTTTGGATTACTGCAAAAGTCTTGTAATCACTCTTCTAATTCCATGCCCTCCAGGCCATGACCTGTTCTATTTCTATAAAGCCATAATGTATAGTCTTAGCTTAACCACTTCTCTCCACCCCGATGTAATATTCCTAAAGAGTGCCCCCACTGCATATGGGACAAGGTCCAAACTCCTTAAGACTCTGTTCAAAGCTTTTGTCATCTGGCCTCTGCCCATTTCTCTAGTCCCGAGCCTGGCCATTGTACTGCAGCAATAACACACCGTTTCCAGGAGACGTCATGCTATTTTCTGCCTCTGCTTTAGAATGTATCGTCTTTCTGCCGCGAATTCTCCACACTTCCTTACCTGCCTGGAAAACCCACGTGCAAGCACATCTTCTCTCCGGCTCACACCCTCACCTGTTCTCCCCACCCTTCAACGTGAATTACTTTCTTTTTTGTGCTACAGCTCTACTTTGCACAGGAACTGTATTTGCTCACAGAATCTTTCTTTCTTAGCAGACTATGGACAACTTGAGGGAAGATCCTCTTTGTCATTTTTCTATTCCTAGGATTCAAAAATACTTGTTGAACTGCATTTTGGGTTCAGAAAGTACCAAATCTATAAAAGACAATTTGGAAAGGGAATCAAGATTTAGTAACCACTCCTTTTATGCCAGGCCAGACAATGTGCTAGGCATTAGGCATTATCTCACTTAAACTTCACAAAAACTCTATGAGGTAGATACTTTTCCACATCACAGAAAAGGATATTAGAAATCTGCCTCAAAGCATGACCTGCTGATTGGCAGCAGCAGAACTTGACCCGAGGGGTCTTCTTTTATATTGCATACCTACTGAGCAGAAAATTCTCATTTCTTCCATTATATTCAGTGGATTCAAAAGTATCAAACTCAAGTTACTGTGTGGCATTTATTTAACTTCTTAGGGTGGAGCTTAGAGGAAATACAAAAATATTTTAACCAATGTCTCACACAAATATGTCTACTTTCTACAAAGATTATCTTTACATCCTTCCCTAGCAACCAATTTCAGTATCAAACAGCTACCTATGTCCTTTCAATTCAGCATATACGTACTGACAATCTAATGTGGAAAGCAGTGTGTAAAGCAGAGTATCTAACCTTGGTATCTACCTGACTCTTTAATGACACATCCTGTGAATTTCTTCTAAAACACTTGGTGAATGACGAGTTCAGAATGCGGAGAGCAGGAGGCGGAAGAGAGCTGCAGGGAGTCAGCACCCCGTGTGTGGGCAGCGCGAGGGGCACCCTCCAGGGCGTGAAGTTCAGACGGCGCTGCGGGCTGATGTGCTGCTGTGTCCAGACTCACATACTGAAACCCCAGCTCCCAATGTGCTGACATCCGAGGGTGGGCCTTCGGGAGGTCATTAAGTTTCGATGCGGACATGAGGGTGGGGCCCCGGTTACAGGAGAAGAGAAAAAGAGATGAGAGCCTCCTCTCCCTCCAATTCCTGAGGACACAGCGAGAAAGCAGCTGGCAGGCTAGCAAGAGAGGCCTACCACGAAACAAGCTGGTTGGCACCCTGATTCTGGACTTCTCAGCCTCCAGAACTGTGAGAAAATGGCCACTGCCTAAGCTACTATGTCTATTTTCTTTATAGGAACCTGAGTTGAATATGACACTGGAGAAATGGCCAGACAGGGAGGAGGAAATCTGGGTGAGAGTGTCAAGTGTCTTCTGTGAGTGGAAAGTCAGGGGATAAAGAGCAGGTGCTCAACAGAACCAAAGGCACCAGAGATTCGGCAGGCTAAGTAGCCAGGTATACTAAGATGGCCAGGTGTACTAAAGGACCGCACTGGCATCGTCTGGCAGGAACTGATTTACTGACAGTCAGACAACAAGCCCGGTTCTTTCTGTTTTAATTGGCCAGTGGTTTTTAACCCTCGTGTCATGACAGAATCACCTGGGAGCTTTTAAAAATACTAATGTCTGGGCCTCGCAGACATTCAAAGATAACTGGTTTGTGGTGGGGCCTGGATATTGATGTATTTTCTAAAAAGCTTCCCAAGTGATTCTAGAATGTAGCCAAGACTGAGAACAATTGCAATCTCAGTTAAACAGTTTAAAAAAGGGGAAAAATAGTTTTATCTGCATTCTGGTAGAGCAGATTTGACATGTTTGTGTGACTACGCACCACTACAGATGTGTTAAGTAGCAGCTCTCATGGACTACCATCCTCACAACTACCATGCCGCAAGTACCGTACTAACCCTGCTACAAAACAGGCACAGAGAGGTTAATGTGCTGAAGTCACAGCACAGCGAGTGCCAGAGATAGACGAAAACTCACTTCCACATAAAAAAACCTCAATGAAACAAATGCCACTTGCCATGTAAGACACAGGGGTGTATTTCCGATTGAGTGATTCCACCTCCTCCAAGACATGATTATATACAGACATCATTCTTCTCTCATATTCACTATCAGCATGGGCTGCTCCTGTAGACCCATATTCCTGGAAACTGAAGTCAAAAATTAGTGAATCAATGAAAACAGTAATTTAATGTCAAAATGTATCAGGTACTTTCCACACACTCTCATTCAATCTTCAAAATAATGAAGTAGACACTGTTGTTTCCATTTCACAGACGAGAAAACTGAGGCTTGGAGACGTTAAGTAATTTGCCTTCAGTCACAATAAGTGACAAGCTGGAATGCATATCCAGACCTGATTTCAAATTATACAAGTCTTAATCACTTTGGTTGTTAGCTAGATGAAAAATGTTTAATTAAAAATTGTTCCTGCATGAGGTGAAACAGACAAAAGATATCTGAAAGGTAACTATTAATAAAGCCAGCAGACAAGGGCCAAATAACCAATAAAGATATGCAAGTCATCAGATTATGCAAGGAGCTGAGGAATGTCATAGAAGACATCAATCTTGGACAAATCACTACACAAGTAGCAAGGATAAGATGTGAAGAGATGAAAAGTGTGGAGGGTATTCACAGCTGGGAAAATGGCATGAATCCAAAGCAAGCAGGTGAAATGCTCAAGAATGGTCAGCAGAGATCTACCATATGGAACATGCTAGAAAAAGCTTTATCCAGATTTCTTCAATTTTCTCTCTACTGCCTCAAACCCAAAGATATTTTTGGAAGTATTTCTAAATGGGAAGAGGTTGCAAAAATGCATTCTAACTAAACTTCTACAGGCTATTAGAAAATGCAATACAGGTAACTTAACTATGTTGTGTTAATACTACTCTTATCACTCCCTTATTATCCTTTTAATGCCTACTATGCGCAAGGTACTTCAACTAGGTACTTTATAGAGGTTTTTCACTTAACCAACACAACCACTCTCTTTAAAGACAGGCATCATTACTTACCTGTAGTTTATGCATAAGAGGCTCAGGGAGATGAAATCACATGTCTTTATTCATACAGCTAGGAGTGAGGCATAAGGGATTTACTCACTCCTAGCTGTAAGCGCATGAGTATCTGGCTGGCTCCTAAGCTTTATTTCCTACTCTGTACCACATCTTAAGTTGCATTAAGACAAGAACCAAGCCTCATTTATATGATGGACTTTAAGGAAAACTACACCACACAATAAAGCATGATGATTTTAAAGTCTTTGACAAAGTGACCTAATAAAAGGGTAAAAAACCAGAATACATTGTTCCACCTTCAATACAAAAGGAGTATTCCTTTACTTAAAAATAAATTTTACTAAGATATGTTACAAAATCACCAAAATGCACCTTTCCTAGTCAGATCCCTACTTTTGGCCCACAGTAACCATTGCAGATGGTGACTGCAGCCATGAAATTAAAAGATGCTTACTCCTTGGAAGAAAAGCTATGACCAACTCAGACAGCGTATTAAAAAGCAGAGACATTACTTTGCTGATGAAGGTCCATCTAGTCAAGGCTACAGTTCTTCCAGTCATGTATGGATGTGAGAGTTGGACTATAAAGAAGAGTGCTGAAGAATTGAGGCTTTTGAACTCTGGTGTTGGAGAAGACTCTTGAGAGTGCCTTGGACTGCAAGGAGATCCAACCAGTCCATCCTAAAGGAGATCAGTCCTAGGTGTTCATTGGAAGGACTGATGCTGAAGCTGAAACTCCAATACTTTGTCCACCTGATGCAAAGAATTGACTCAATGGAAAAGACCCTGATGCTGGGAAAGATTGAGGGCAGGAAGAGAAGAGGATGACAGAGGATGAGATGGTGGAAGGCATCACCAACTCAATGAACGTTAAGTTTGAGCAAGCTCTGGGAGTTGGTGATGGACAGGGAGGCCTGGCATGCTGTAGTCCATGGGGTCGCGAAGAGTCGGACATGACTGAGTGACTGAACTGACTGAATATTCCACTGTATGGATATACTACAATTTATTTGCTCACTCGTCTGTTGACATATTTGGCTCCTTCCAATTTTTGTTGTTATAAACAAAGCTGCTAAGAAAATTTGTGTATAGGTCTCTGTAAAAATGTTTTTCTCTTAAGTAAGCAGGCATAGAACTGGTGGTTATATGGTAACTGCCAAACAGTTTTCAAAGTGGCTGAATCATTTTGTAGTCCCAACAATATAAGAATCCAAGCTCTTCCACAACTAATTAATACTTGGCATTATAGGGCTTTTTAACTTTAGCTATTCTAGTGGGTATTAGTTTATCTCACTGTGATTTTAATTTGCATTTTCCTGATATTTAATGATACTAAGCATCTTGTCATGTGCTTATTGGACATTAATGTCTTTTTTGAAGTGTCTCTTCAAATCTCTTGTCAACAGCTCTTCTGGTGGCCCAGGGCTAAAGAATCCACCTGCCAATGCAGGAGACACAGCTTCGATCCCTGATCCAGGAAGATCCCACAGGTCGTGGAGCAACTAAGCCCATGCCCCACAATTTTTGAGCCTGTGCTCTAGAGCCCAGGAGCTGCAACTACTGAAGCCCGAGCACCCTACAGCCTGTGCTCTGCCACAAGACAAGCCTCCTCACTGAGAAGCCACACGCCACAACTAGAGAGGACCCCCGCTTGCCCCAGCTAGAGAAAAGCCTGAGCAGCAACGGGAACCCAGCACAGCGAAATAAAAAAGGAAAATTTAAAAGAAAATTCTTATCAATTCTTAAAAATTGGGTTGAGTTGTACGGTTTCCTTAATATTCTGAACACAAGAACTTTGATAGAGTATGTTTGAGAATATTTTCACCTGGCAACCTATCTTTTCATTTTCTTGGTAGCATCTTTCAAGAGTAGAAGTTTAAAATTTTAAATCCAATTAAACAAATTTTTCTTGATGGTAACTGCTCTTTGTGTCCTTGCTGACCTCAAGGTCATGGAGATTTTCTCTCACGCAGTATTCTAAAAAGTTTGGAATGAATCAGGTAACTGGGAAAAAAACAGCCAAGTGGCCTAGTCTGAGAGTAGACAGGACTTCAAAACAGAAGGCCAGGATTTTGATACTACCTAGGAAAAAAAATGGTTAAGTCAATGCTTTAGGATAGAGAAATTTTAAATGCTTTGTTTAAATAGCCAAGACATGGAAACAATCTAAATGTCTATCGACAGAAAAATGGATAAAGATGTGGTATATATATACAATGGAATACTACTCAGCTGTTGAATAGAATGAAATAATGCCATCTGCAGCAACATGGACCTGAAGAGTGTCACACTGAGTGAAGTCAGTCAGACAGAGAAGGAGTACTATCATATGATACCCATTATATGTGGAATCTAAAAAGAAATGATACAAATGAACTTATAAAACAGAAAGAGACTCACAGACTTAGAAAACAAACTTATGGTTGCTGGGGGTTGGGGAGAAGGCATAGTTAGGGAGTTTGGGAAGGTCATGTACACACTGCTGTCTTCAAAACTGATAAGCAATAAAGACCTACTGCATAGCACATGGAATTGTACTCAGTGTTACGTGCCAGCCTGGATAGAAGCGGGGCTTGGGGAAGAATGGATACATGTACATGTATAGCTGAGTCCCCTCGCTGTCCACCTGAAACTACCACAACACTGTTCATCAGCTATACCCCAATACAAAATAAAAAGCTAAAGTTCAAAAATTAATAAATGAATGTTATAATAGACATCCTTTCGTAAAAAAATAACGCTTCATTGATGATATACTGAGAAATAGGGTACATGGGTTCGATCCCTGGTTGGGGAACTAAGATTCCACTTGCCGCAGAGCAACTCAGCCTGCACACCACAACTACTGAGCCTGCGAGCTCCAGAGTCCACGTGCCACAATGAGACGCCAAGGGCCACGACCACTGAGCCTGCGTGCCCAGCCAGAGAGTCTTGGCACCACAACAAAAGATCCCACAGAATGCAACAAAGATACTGCACACTACAATGAAGGCCTGAAAGCCAAATAAATCGTAAATACTTTTTTAAAAATGAAAGCCTTAAAAAAAAAATACCTTGCTGATTCTGGGTCCAAAATGAGGGCTTCAATTGCATGAGATATCAGTAAACAGCTCTGCTGCTGTCTGAATTATGTTAAGGTTATATGTTATACATGATAATAGAGAAATGTACTACAGACTTTACATTTGAATATTAAATAAGGCAAGATAAAAATCACCATATTCTTGGTGAAGGTAACTATGTTAATGATTCAAACAGTCTGTGGCGGTTTTGTTTTTTTTCCTTTTAAGGGATATATGTTGTTGTAATAGTTCCAGGAAGGGTGCTTCAGAGGTTCATGTTGGAAAGAGGAACCCAAGCAACAGGCTTTGTGATTCACTCACAAAAGCTCTTTATCTTAGATACAGGTGGTTCACTGATAAAAGTTAAAAGTGTTAGTTGCTCAGTTGTGCCAGACTCTTTGCAACCCCATGGACTGCAGCCCACTAGGCTCCTCTGTCCATGAGATTTTCCAGGCAAGAATACTGGAGTGGGTTGCCATTTCCTTCTCCAAAGGACCTTCCCAACCCAGGGATCGAACCCAGGTCTCCTGCACTGCAGGCAGATTCTGTACCAACTGAGCTACAAGGGAGGTGAAGCAAAAAAGTTAAAAGCCACCACCACAATAAGGATCTGTAGAGTGGTTACCCTGGAGATTCCTAGGCTGGGAGGGATCTGTTAACCCTCCTGAAATGGTATGCAAACTTTGGGAGGGTATGTGCATATATGCATTTTTCAGGGGAGAGAGTCCATAGCATTCATTAGGTTTTCCATCGGGTAAGCCAAATTGCCAGAAATTATTGATTTATAGGTCCTACAACTAAAAATCAATTTATCTCTTTCCTCTTTTCAAAAAGGATCTAAGGCTGCAATAAAAAAATATGGAGAACTAAAGATGACTTAGGGAACAAAAGTGATGACTGAAACAACTGAATATATCATTAATAAAGGTGATGGAATCTAGAATTGCTAGCTGTGAAGAAAAGAAGGTGAGGCAAGAGAGAAAATGGCTCTCTGGTGCAAAAATGCTCTGTAACTCAAGTGAGCACAAAGACCTCAACACTGATCAGACCTTGGTTTTGGATGCTCTTCTCAAGAGTGAGAACGACCACCCACCATTGAGTCACCACCTTTTAAAAAGCTTGGTTGAAAAAGAAAAGTATAATTATACTGTTCATACTAGATTAAAAAAAAAATCATTACTTAACAGTAAATTTGTGGGCTTCCCTGGTGGCTCAACTAGTAAAGAATCCGCCTGCAATGCAGGAGACCTGGGTTCAATCTCTGGGTTGGGAAGATCCCCTGGAGAAGGGAATGGCCACCCACTCCAGTATTCTGGCCTGGAGAATTCCATGGACTATACAGTCTATGGGGTTGCAAAGAGTCAGACATGACTGAGCGACTTTCATATTGTAAATCTGTAGGGTAATCTAATGTATATTTTAATTAAGCATATCTGAAGTATTTACTCTACATTTAAAAGAATACTTCCGATGAACAAGAAATATCAGGCAAGTTTAGGATACAGTTCTACATTCCTCAAAGTTGCCGAATCAGCATCAAAAGATGCCTGATAAAGATCCCCGTATCGGGAAGCAAGACTTCGGAATTCTTCCATGGACAGCTTCATCTATAAAGAAGGAAAAATATCAATTATGATAAATAAACAAACATACTATCATTATTGTGTAAATAACACAAAAACTGAAACCTAAGGAAGAAATCCTCAAACAATTAAAAAACGCAAAAAATATTTCAACTTTTTCATTTTCAATTCACTCAGTTTTATAAACTGTTGAGAATTAACAAAGGTGGCAGATGAAACCACAAATGGGCATAAGATTATAATAATTTACATACCATGGATAGAAACAAAAACCACTGCATTTTTACTTCTTCAAAGTTCTACTAAAATAAATAATAGCTGTGAACATCCCAAAGTTTCTTTAAAATGTATGTCCTTTCTCTTTATATAAATATATAGCATGGAGTGAGGTATCATCAATCATTTTGTCATTTTAATAAGCTTACACAGCTTGTGTTTTGCAAGACAGATGAGTTTATAAGCACTTGCTGTTGCCTATGAGTCAAACCACTGATTTCTAAATTTCACAATTTTTTTGATCTCACAACTAACCTCAAAAACCTCTAAAGTGTAAATAAAAGCTGCATTGAAAATACAGGTAAGACATGCCTGATTGGAGATGCGACCACACCGCTGAAGGTCATTCCCTAAGGTCATGGCAATAGTTGTGGCGATTGCAGGTGGGGGGCTTGTCTTGAGGCTATTACAAGTACAGATAAGTTGAGAGAAGGCTTGTAGAAGGTCAATCCTGAGCTTTACAAATTCACACTGAAAACTTAAAGGATTCAGTGGTGTACTGGCAGCCTGGGGAATAAAAAAAAAAAAATATATTTTTAAGACAAAGTAAACACTAAAGGAAGGTGGTGAAGGGCAAAGTATTTGTGGTAGTCTGAGAGTCGGACACGACTGAAGCGACTTAGCAGCAGCAGCAGCAGGGCAAAAGACCAACAGTTCTAACAGGGATGGATAAACACTTATAATGGGAGGACGTAATACAGAAAGGAAGACACTGTTATTAGCGGCACTCTGAAAATCTAGGTTCCATCAACCCTGAGGACCCTTCCTTCCTACGTTTGCCAAGATCTTACAACATATGGATCAGCTAGACTGTCAGCAGTAAGATACCACATAAAGGATGCTTCATGGACATTAACACTCTCTCCAGAGTCCCTTACTACATCCCTACCTTTCTCACCTGACATTTCCATGCTGGAATCATTAGCAGAATTGTTAAAAGGTGGGAGTGGGGAGAAAAGGAAGATAGCAGGAGACATATACTGTTAGGACAGTCACTGCTTAAAAAGCACGTGGCTGGTAGAGCTGAGGCAAGGACAGTAAGATTATGTGGGGCCTGCAAACAATAGGCAAAGTTCTGGATTATGTTTTAAACGTGGTAAAGGGAGTTTCAACAACAACAAACAAAGCATGTTGCCACACGGCTGCTTTCTTCCATGACTAGTCCAGGTCAACTTTATTTTACTTTTTATTAATTTTTTAAAATTTATTTATTTCTGGCTGCACTGGGTATTCGTTGCTGTGCATGGGCTTTCCCTGGTGAGCAGGGGCTACTCTCTAGTTGCGGTGCACGAGCTCCTCACTGTAGTGGCTTCTGTTGCAGAGCACAGGTTCTAGGGCTCATGGGCTCCAGAGCTCTGGCTCAGGAGTCGTGGTGCACAGGCTTAGTTGCCTCGTGGCATGTGGGATCTTCTCAGACCAGGGATCGAACCTGGTCCCCTGCATTGGCAGGTAGATTTTTAACCACTGGACCATAAGCAAAGTCTCAAGCCCAGATTAATTTTAAAGAGAATTTCTCATTAGACATTTAGAATGCACAGAGAGGCTACCAAGGAATAGGTTATAACACACAAGTTTCAATGAGAATGGAGAAAAGTCAGGGATAAGTCTTAAATAGCAAAGAGTAGCATCAGCTAGGTAAAGGAGGTGAAGAATTTAAGTCAAGTCAGTGTAGACAGAGAACTAAGACAACCTTTAACTATTTATCAACTGCCCTAGGGAAGAAACTAGCATGGTGCTTTCAACAAAAGGCATAATAAAAATACATTAATTTAACAACAAAGAAAGTACAATGACATTAATTCTCTTCTCTGACATGACTCACTTAAAACATGTGGATGCTGTTTCTTAGTAACTCATACTATTCTTTTAGCTGGAGAGTCTGCAATGGCACCCCACTCCAGTACTCTTGCCTGGAAAATCCCATGGACGGAGGAGCCTGGTAGGCTGCAGTCCATGGGGTCCCGAAGAGTTGGACAAGGCTGAGCGATTTCACTTTCACTTTTCACGTTCATGCATTGGAGAAGGCAATGGCACTTCACTCCAGTACTCTTACCGGAAAATCCCATGGACGGAGGAGCCCGGTGGGCTGCCGTCTAAGTGGTCGCACAGAGTTGGACACAACTGAAGCGACTTAGCAGCAGCAGTAGCTGCTTAATTCTGGAACTTTAAATTTTCAATTCTGGAACCTCAAGGTATGTGACTTGAGGTTCCAGAATTCAGTTACAATATTATACATCTGTCCAAGTATCACATATTGACCTCTGTGAGGTTCTCTTTAGTCTTAAGTGTCAAATGGTAAGTTTTATTACTTGGCAGCATTTGTATTTTACTCTAGGAAATAGCCACTTCCTATATCCTTTACAACAATGTATACTTCCTATAGTATCCCTCTCAGATTGCAAAGCTACCTCTATATAAAAGTATATAAGCTAGAGGTAACAACTGTAATCAATGTATCAAATTCTGTGGTTTTCAAACTTTTGGGATGTTTTGTTCTAACTGTGAAACAGTATAGATTAGGATGTAAAAGAGACTATTTCAATTGTTTTTAATTTCTTGGAGATCTGATTTGCTTTTACAGGAAGATAAATTCCCCTTTCCTCTGCCTCTTATGTTCCTACTTGCTATTTTTAATTTATTGCTTGTCAGTAACTTTAGAAGGGTCAGAAACACAAATAGCTGTATATGATACTGTTATATACAGTGCAGACCATCTTATCAGGCAAAAAAAAATTTGCAACATTGTCCTAACATTCATTATAAAACTGAGAGCAAAGAAAGATGTAGTTATAATGAGAAAGATTTACTGTTAGCCTGGATTTATTTCTGACAAGAAACATTTGATTGATGACATAAGACGGCAACTTTGCAAGTTATTGTGCATCTTAGACTGTGGTATACTGAAGGATAAATATGCCAGATATAGTATTAGAACATACTAGATATAGTATGTTCAAAAACAATACAGAAAGGCTAAACTTGTGCTAGAGGTCAAAGACTTTAAAAAGGTAGTATCATCCACAAGAGACAGAAAAACAGATAAAAATAAAATTTAGACTATAGCATGATGAACAATCCAATGAGGAATAAAAGGAATATTATTTACTTTTCTTTATGCTGGGGCTAAAGTTTAAATAGAAGTGGGTTGTAAGGTTAGCAGGTAAAAGCAAAAATTGTATATAATCACAATTATTCTTGAAAATTCCTCAAGAAAGAATCACCTCTAGTAAATTTAACACTGGTGAAAAAACAGCAAACTCAGAGCTCTTCTCTACTGCTCACTCTGGGGTACAAGCTAATGGAGAAAAACTACTCACTATTTAAACTGCTATTTTGCTTCCCTATTATTGAAATAGCTTATTTTTTTCTTCATTCTTGTTTTTTTGTTTTCTTGATTTCTTTTTTTTTAAAAGCCTAAGTGCTAGTGCTGAGTTACTTTCAATCATGTCCAGCTCTTTGAGACCCCATGAACTGTAGCCCACCAGGCTCCTCCATCCGTGGGATTCTGCAGGCAAGAATGCTGGAGTGGGTTGGCACTTCTTTCTCAAAAAGAAAAAAGGGAAAGTCTAAACATAAGAGTTAAATCTGTGTCAAACACACATTTAATACTGCTTCACAGAATTTCTGACTTGTGGTTCATATCCTGATTTCTACATGGATCAGCTAAAAAAACTCCCAATGTGGCTGAAAGTAACACTACTTGATAAACTCAGTTTAAAATATTCATATATATTATGATAAAGAACATGGAACAACCAAGAATGAGCCACAGGGATGGACTTAAAGCCCCTAGCAACCACCATCATACTTTTTTGGTAAACTTTTAGTATTTTAGTAGTTTATTCATTTTATTCATTTTTCATAATTTTACAGTATTAGTAAAAATAATGTCATTATGCTTCTGCTGCTGCTAAGTCGCTTCAGTCGTGTCCAACTCTGTGCGACCCCAGAGACGGCAGCCCACCAGGCTCCCCCGTCCCTGGGATTCTCCAGGCAAGAACATTGGAGGGGGTTGCCATTTCCTTCTCCAATGCAGGAAAGTGAAAAGTGAAAGGGAAGTTGCTCAGTCGTGTCCAACTCTTAGCAACCCCATGGACTCAGCCCACCAGGCTCCTCCGTCCATGGGATTTTCCAGGCAAGAGTACTGGAGTGGGTTGCCATTGCCTTCTTCGAACGGTCATTATAAATAAGTATAAAATGGAAGGTGATGACAAAATAACCCCAAGTCTTTCTTGACTCCCACTGTCCCCCCCTAAACTAGCTAGTGTATGGCAAATATCCTTTTCACATGTTATCATGTTATCTTTAGGCATATATTCACTTTGAGGTGGTGGTGGTTTAGTCGCTAAGTCACGTCTGACTCTTGCAACCCCATGGACTACAGCCTGCCAGGCTCCTCTGTCCATGGGGTCTTCTAGGCAAGAGTACTGGAGTGGGGTGCCACTGCCTTCTCCACCTATTTTCTGTTTCTATGAATCTGACCACTTTCAGTTAAGTGGAATCATACAATATTTGTCTTCCTGTGACTATATTTCACTTAATACAAGCTCAGTTTTCGAAAGAATAAGCCAAGCTTAAGGCACGGTTAGACTAAATAGCCTTAAACCAGCCTGCCTGTTAAGAACAAATGGAAAAGTGAATAAAATGTTATAAACATCTATATGGAAACAGTGAAGAGCTATAAGCAACAAGGAATCAAAGTCACAGAGAAGTGGGCAATTCAAGGAGGTAAGACTGACATTTGGTAATATCCACTAATTTGAAATCTGCTCCTAGCAGTCAGTGAAGCTGAACAGAGCTTTCATTAATCTCAAAAAACTAAGAAGAGGGCTGTAGAAAACATTTCAGGCTTTTGTCTGTAACTTCAAAGAGCTATACTCTAGGAGTCAGGAGAACCAAATATAGACTGATTCTTCCAAGGATTGAAGCTTAGCTTTGAATCAGCTCAATCCTTGGTTGGATTAAGTAATTTGCCCATAGCCTAAATGCCCTCCAAAAACAAAGATAATATAATTACTATAATTTTCACACTCACTGTCCAAAACTAAATAAAAAATAACTGAGCATACAACAAAGACAAAATTCCTCAAACCAAGAGGGGGAAAAAGTGTCAAAGACAAAACCGTAATAGATTCAGATAATGGACATATATGAATTTCAAGATAACTATAATTAGCATATTAAAGAATTTCAATGATGAGATAGAGGATCCTAAAGAAGAACTACAAAATATAAAATACTCAAATGGAAATTCTGAAACTGGAAAAACACAATAAATGAAATTAAGAATTTAATGAATGAGCTTAATATATCAATTAGATACAATGTAAGTGAGAATTATGGGAATGGAAGACAGGCCAGAAGAAAATATTGAACTAAGTATGGAGAGATAAAGAGGCAAAACATACAGAAGAGAATGGAGAGAGAGATGAGACTTGGTGAAAAGAATTAACAAAGGGGTACTTGGAGTCATTGGCTGAAGAGATAATGGCAAATGTTCCATAACTGACCAAAGTCATCAAGCCATATATTCAAGAAGTACTGTGAACCCCAACTTATACTGATAGGAGTATAAACTGGAAAACACCACAGACAACTTTTTGGCAGTATTTATTAAAGCTGAACTTAAACATATCCTATAACACCATCCAGGAAATATGCACACTTCTACCAAAAGATGTGCAAAGACAGTTCATAGTGAAATTACTTTAAATAGCCCCATCCTAGAGAGAACTCAAATGTTGATCAAAAATAAAAGATAAACAGACTGTTATAACAGTCATCCAAAAGAATATCACAATGATATGAAATGAACAAACTACTGCAATATGTAACAAAAATCATTACTGCATGACATAAATATAAAGCTGAGTAAAGAAGCTATAATCAAAAGTCTAATACTGCATGTTTCTTAAATGATAATGAAAAACAAAGCAAGACTAATCTATAATTTTAGAAACCAAAAGTGATTTCAGTAGAAAAAGGTAAAGGTAGTGCCTTGAAGGGCAAACATTTCTTAGAGTGACTGTGAATGAAGATATGTGCAACTCATACTGCCTACAAATGACTGGTATTTAGAACATACACAATGAAAAGACAACCTACTGAGTGGAATGAAATATGTGCAAATCATTTATTTAATAAGGGGTTAATATCCAAAATACATTTAAAAACTCATACAACTCAATAGTAAAAAAAAAAAAAATCTGATTAAAAAATAGGCAGAGCTCTGAATAGACATTTTTCCAAAGACATATAGATGGCCTCGGCATCACTAATCATCATGGAAATGAAAATAAAAACCACAATGAGATATCACTTCACGCCTGTCAGAATGGCCATCATCATGACCAGAGGTACCAAGTGTTGGAGAGGGTGTGAAGAAAAGGGACCACTGTGCGCTTCTGACCGGAGTGTAAACTGGCGCAGGCACTATGGAAAATAGTATGAAGGGGCCTCGAAAAATTAAAAATAGAACCACAAGTTCCAGCAGTTTCACTTTTGCGTTTTTACCCAAAGAAAACAAGAACACTAATTCAAAAAGATATATGCACTGCAGTTTTATTAACAACAGACCAGATATGGAAGGCATCTAAGTTCCCATCAATAGAGAAATTGATAAAGAAGATGCAGCATACATATACACAATGGAATATTAGCCATAAAAAAAAGAAGGCAATCTTGTCATTTGCAACAACATTGATGGACCTAGTTGATATTAGGTTAAACTAAAAAAGTCAGAGGAAAACAAATCCTCTATGATTTNCATGGACTCTATGGACGTGAGTCTGAGTGAACTCCGGGAGTTGGTGATGGACAGGGAGGCCTGGCGTGCTGCGATTCATGTCACAAAGAGTCGGACACGACTGAGCGACTGAACTGAACTGAACTGAACTGTCTACACATGAAGGGCGTAGAGAGTTAATATCTTCAGAAGAGAATCAGAACAATTTGAAACCAAAGGAGGAAGATTAGTCCTATTAAAAGTTAGACTAATAAAGAGAGTTGTATTCCTCAAGACTTATGCTTAGACATATTATTTTTAGCTATATTTTGCTTATCTCATTACATGAAAAAAATTCGAATCTCGTTACTTTGTTTTCTTTACTCAGCTCTTCTTCACAGCATCCTACTGCAGCATTGAAAACAAAATAGTTAGGCCGATTTTGTCCAGGAGTTTTCACTGAGCATGTAGAGAAAGGGGTGTTACTGCATCATACCACACTTGGTGGGAAAGAACATCTATTTTGCAAGCAGCCTATTGGTGTTTGTTTTTTTTTCCCTTTGTAGTCAATTTTTAGTTTTTTAACCTGTTTTATACTGTAGTATAGCCTATTAGCAATGTTCTGATAGTTTCAGGTGCACAGCTAAGGGACTCAGCCCAGACGTATACCTGTACCTATTCTCTGGAGCACCATTTACAACAGCCAAGAATGTCTATCAACAGAGGAATGAATAAAGAAGACGAGTACATGTATACAGTGGAATATTACTCAGCCACAATAAAGAGCAAAGAATGCCACATGCAGCAACATGATGGACCTAGAGATTATCATACTAGGTCAAAGAAAGACAAATACCATTATTGATATCCATATATAGAATCTCATCTAAAAAATGATACAAATGAACCTATCTACAAAATAGAAACAGACTCACAGATTTCAAAAACAAATTCAGGGTTACCAAAGGGGAAATGTGGTTGGGGAGGGATAATTAGGAGCTTGGGATTAACATACCCTTATATAAAATAGATAGCCAACAAGGAACTACTGTATAGCACAAGAAATCAATATTCTCTAATAATCTACATGGGTAAAGACTCTGAAAAAGAATGGATATACATATAACGAAATCATGTTGTTGTACATTTGAAAGTAACACAGCATTGGAAATCAGCTATACTTCAATAAAATGAAAAAAAAAATTTAAGTAGATTCTTCTAAATTAGAATTCAAGGCCAAAATGACATCTGAAAAATCCCAGATATTTGGAAACTAAAGCAACATACAAAGCAATGAAAGAAGAGAAAATTGACTGAAAATGAAAACATTAAAATTTGTTGGGGTGGAGTGAAAGCTTGGGGAGAAATTGATAGCAATAAGTGCACTGGTCATAGAAAACACCCTCTTCCAACAACACAAGAGAAGACTCTACACATGGACATCACCAGATGGTCAACACCGAAATCAGATTGATTATATTCTTTGCAGCCAAAGATAGAGAAGCTCTATACAGTCAGCAAAAACAAGACCGGGAGCTGACTGTGGCTCAGATCATGAGCTCCTTATTGCCAAATTCAGACTGAAATTGAAGAATGTGGGCAATACCACTAGACCATTCAGGTATGACCTAAATCAAATCCCTTATGACTATACAGTGGAAGTGAGAAATAGATTTAAGGGTCTAGATCTGATAGATAGAGTGCCTGATGAACTATGGACTGAGGTTCGTAACATTGTACAGGAGACAAGGATCAAGACCCTCCCCATGGAAAAGAAATGCAAAAAAGCAAAATGGCTGTGCGGGGAAGCCTTACAAATAACTGTGAAAAGAAGAGAAGCAAAAAGCAAAAGAGAAAAGGAAAGATATAAGCATCTGAATGCAGAGTTCCAAAGAATAGCAAGGAGAGATAAGAAAGCCTTTTTCAGCAATCAATGCAAGGAAATAGAGGAAAAGAACAGAATGGGAAAGACTAGAGATCTCTTCAAGAAAATCAGAGATACTAAGGGAACATTTCCTGCAAAGATGGGCTCAATAAAGGACAGAAATGGTCTGGATCTAACAGAAGCAGAAGGTATTAAGAGGTGGAAGAATACACAGAAGAACTGCACAAAAAAGATCTTCATGACCAAGATAATCATGATGGTGTGATTACTCATCTAGAGCCAGACATCCTGGAATGTGAAGTCAAGTGGGCCTTAGAAAGCATCACTATGAACAAAGCTGGTGGAGGTGATGGAATTCCAGTTGAGCTATTCCAAATTCTGAAAGATGATGCTGTGAAAGCGCTGCACTCAGTATGCCAGCAAATTTGGAAAACTCAGCAGTGGCCACAAAACTGGAAAAGGTCAGTTTTCATTCCAATCCCAAAGAAAGGCAATGCCAAAGAATGCTCAAACTACCGCACAATTTTACTCATCTCACATGCTTGTAAAGTAATGCTCAAAATTCTCCAAGCCAGGCTTTAGCAATACGTGAACCATGAACTTCCATGTCGGGAGCCGAAGGAGTCAAGAAAAGCCCCGCCCAGGACAAGGATCCGGGTCAGGGGGATCCAGTCCAAGGAGGCCAGCACTCAAGGGGAATTCAAAGGAGTCAAGAAACGCCCCACCCAGGACAAGGATCCAGGTCAGGGTGATCTGGTCCAAGGAGACCAGCACTGAAGGGGAATTCAAAGGTCTGGAGGCCTGAAGAAACCCCCCCATTGCTCATCCAGCAGCTACTGTAATAGTTTGCAAGTTTGTTCTTCTAGGATTACTGATTAATAGTTGTACAGGCATTCCCCTGAAAACCACAGAATAGAATTAAGAAGTAAACATTCTGTCCAAGGAGGCCAGCACTCAAGGGGAATTCAAAGGAGTCAAGAAACGCCCCACCCAGGACAAGGATCCAGGTCAGGGTGATCTGGTCCAAGGAGACCAGCACTGAAGGGGAATTCAAAGGTCTGGAGGCCTGAAGAAACCCCCCCATTGCTCATCCAGCAGCTACTGTAATAGTTTGCAAGTTTGTTCTTCTAGGATTACTGATTAATAGTTGTACAGGCATTCCCCTGAAAACCACAGAATAGAATTAAGAAGTAAACATTCCCCTGAAAACCACAGAATAGAATTAAGAAGTAAACATTCCCCTGAGAACCAAAGAATAGAATTAAGAAGTAAACATTCCCCTGGAAACCAAAGAATAGAATTAAGAGGTAAACATTGTACAGTTATAAATAGGCTTATTCTTAAGAAGTCCACACCATGATGATTAATGCGAGCACTGTTTTCATGTTTTCTGGGGACTATAGAAATTGTGTTTCTTGATATGTTGTTTAAATCAAACAAGAAAAGGTTGTTATTGTAAAAAGGGCCTCAGCAGGAGACCCAGGTGGCCAAGTGGCTTAGATTTTCAAGAAATCAAAAAGAATCTGGTGAAAAACAAATTCTGGAAGGTGACAAAGATTGAATAAGGAAGTTAAGAAAGTTTGGAAATCTTTTACTCATGATGTATGGAAGTGTTTTGGAAAAGGCTTATGCGGAAATAATGAGATGAAAAATATGGTTTGTAACCTCCTACACTATGTAATTTAACTTTGTGCAACCATGTATAAAATGCTGTTGAAAATCAAACCCTGTTAGAATGCTTTAGAGAATGCCTTAGAAAAATCTGTCTGATGCTCTTGCTGATTAAAGAATTCTTCTTGCATCTGTGACTTCGAGTCTTCTGTACGCCAACGCTGTTCATCCCAAGAGTATCCCTGGACCCCACAGAGGCTGGACCCCCGCACTTGAGATGTCCAAGCTGGTTTTAGAAAAGGCAGAGGAACCAGAGATCAAAGTGCCAACATCCGCTGGATCATGGAAAAAGCAAGAGAGTTCCAGAAAAACATCTATTTCTCCTTTATTGACTATGCCAAAGCCTTTGACTGTGTGGATCACAATAAACTGTGGAAAATTCTGAAAGAGATGGGAATACCAGACCACCTGACCTGCCTCCTGAGAAATTTGTATGCAAGTCAGGAAGCAACAGTTAGAACTGGACATGGAACAACAGACTGGTTCCAAATAGGAAAAGGAGTATGTCAAGGCTGTCTATTGTCACCCTGCTTATTTAACTTCTGTTCAGAGGACATCATGAGAAATGCTGGACTGGAAGAAACATAAGCTGGAATCAAGATTGCTGGGAGAAATATCAATTACCTCAGCTATGCAGATGACACCACCCTTATGGCAGAAAGTGAGGAGGAACTAAAGAGCCTCTTGATGAAAGTGAAAGAGGAGAGTGAAAAAGTTGGCTTAAAGCTCATCATTCAGAAGACGAAGATCATGGCATCCAGTCCCATCACTTCATGGGAAATAGACGGGGAAACAGTGGAAACAGCGTCAGACTTTATTTTTGTGCTCCAAAATCACTGCTGATGGGGACTGCAGCCATGAAATGAAAAGACGCTTACTCCTTGGAAGAAAAGTTATGACCAACCTAGATAGCATATTCAAAAGCAGAGACATTACTTTGCTGACTAAGGTCCGTCTAGTCAGGGCTATGGTTTTTCCAGTAGTCATGTATGGATGTGAGAGTTGGACTGTGAAGAAGGCCGCGCGCTGAAGAACTGGTGCTTTTGAACTGTGGTGTTGGAGAAGACTCTTGAGAGTCCTTTGGACTGCAAGGAGATCAACCAGTCCATTCTAAAGGAGATTGGCCCTGGGATTCCTTTGGAAGGGATGATGCTAAAGCTGAAACTCCAGTACTTTGGCCACCTCATGCGAAGAGTTGACTCATTGGAAAAGACTCTGATGCTGGGAGAGATTGGGGGCAGGCGGAGAAGGGGACGACAGAGGATGAGATGGCTGGATGGCATCACTGACTCCATGGGCGTGGGTCTGCGTGAACTCCGGGAGTTGGTGATGGACAGGGAGGCCTGGCATGTTGCGATTCATGGGGTCGCAAAGAGTCGGACACGACTGAGCAACTGAACTGAACTGGATTATGAAAGAGGTAGGCAAGAAAACTGTAGTGCATTGCCATGCCCTACTGGAGGAGATCTTCCTGACCAGGGATCAAACTTGCGTCTCTTATGTGTCCTGCCTTGTCAGTTGGATTCTTTACCACTGAGCCACCTGGGAATCCCATGTAAGAGATATACATGTTACTAAACATTGGTTTTTCTCTTGGTAATATGTCTTTTATTAAAGTAGGTAGGGGTTACCAAGAACCTAGATGGGCAGAGGAAAAATTGTCTTCCCTCTTATGAACATGCAGTCAAGAAAACTGTAGTGCATTGCCATGCCCTACTGGAGGAGATCTTCCTGACCAGGGATCAAACTTGCGTCTCTTATGTGTCCTGCCTTGTCAGTTGGATTCTTTACCACTGAGCCACCTGGGAATCCCATGTAAGAGATATACATGTTACTAAACATTGGTTTTTCTCTTGGTAATATGTCTTTTATTAAAGTAGGTAGGGGTTACCAAGAACCTAGATGGGCAGAGGAAAAATTGTCTTCCCTCTTATGAACATGCAGTGGAACACGACTCAACCATACAAAGGAACAAACCATCAACCCTTGAATCAGTTCAGTTCAGTTGCTCAGTCGTGTCCGACTCTTTGCGACCCCATGAATCGCAGTACGCCAGGCCTCCCTGTCCATCACCAACTCCTGGAGTTCACTCAGACTCACATCCATTGAGTCCGTGATGCCATCCAGCCATCTCATCCTCGGTCGTCCCCTTCTCCGCCTGCCCCCAATCCCTCCCAGCATCAGGGTCTTTTCCAATGAGTCAACTCTTCGCGTGAGGTGGCCAAAGTACTGGAGTTTCATCTTCAGCATCATTCCCTCCAAATAAATCCCAGGGCTAATCTCCTTCAGAATGAACTGGTTGGATCTCCTTGCAGTCCAAGGGACTCTCAAGAGTCTTCTCCAACACCACAGTTCAAAAGTATCAATTCTTCTGCGTCAGCCTTCTTCACAGTCCAACTCTCACATCCATACATGACCACAGGAAAAACCATAGCCTTGACTAGATGGACCTTAGTCGGCAAAGTAATGTCTCTGCTTTTGAATATACTATCTAGGTTAGTCATAACTTTTCTTCCAAGGAGTAAGCGCCTTTTAATTTCATGGCTGCAGTCACCTCTGCAGTGATTTTGGAGCCCTCCAAAATGAAGTCAGCCACTGATTCCACTGATCCCCATCTATTGGTCATGAAGCGTTGGGACCAGATGCCATGATCTTAGTTTTCTGAATGTTGAGTTATAAGTCAACTTTTTCACTCTCCTCTTTCACTTTCATCAAGAGGCTCTTTAGTTCCTCTTCACTTTCTGCCATAAGGGTGGTGTCACTTGCATATCTAAGGTTATTGATATTTCTCCTGGCAATATTGATCCCAGCTTGTGCTTTATCCAGTTCAGAGTTTCTCATGATGTACTCTGCATAGAAGTTAAATAAGCAGGGTGACAATATACACCCTTGATGTACTCCTTTTTCTATGGAACCAGTCTGTGGTTCCATGTGCAGTTCTAACTGTTGCTTCCTGACCTGCATACAGGTTCCTCAAGAGGCAGGTCAGGTGGTCTGGTATTCTCATCTCTCTCAGAATTTTTCAGTTTATTGTGATCCACACAGTCAAAGGCTTTGACATAGTCAATAAAGCAGAAATAGATGTTTTTCTGGAAATTTCTTGCTTTTTCGATGATCCAGTTCAGTTCAGTTCAGTCACTTAGTCATGTCCGACTCTTTGCAACTGCATGAATTGGCAGCACGCCAAGCCTCCCTGTCCATCACCAACTCCCGGAGTTCACTCAGACTCGTGTCCATGGAGTCAGTGATGCCATCCAGCCATCTCATCCTCTGTCGCCCCTTCTCCTCCTGCCCCCAATCCCTCCCAGCACCAGAGTCTTTTCCAATGAGTCAACTCTTCGCATGAGGTGGCCAAAGTACCGGAGTTTCAG
>SJXQ01000589.1:804180-838627 GCA_006408695.1 Aepyceros melampus | reverse complement strand
TTTAGCTCCTCTTCACTTTCTGCAATAAGGGTGGTGTCATCTGTATAGCTGAGGTGATTGGTATTTCTCCCGGCAATCTTTTTTTTTTTTTTACTAACGCATATATATGGAATTTATTTTTTTTATTAATTTTTATTTTTGTTTGTTTTGCTTTACAATACTGTATTCATTTTGCTATACATTGACATGAATCAGCCACGAGTATACATAAACTCCCAATCCTGACCCCCACCTACCCCCTCCCGCCCCACACCTTCTCTCTGGATTATCCCTGTGCATCAGTCCCAAGCATCCTGCATCCTGCATCAAACCTGGACTCGCGATTCGTTTCACTTATGATTTCTCCCAGCAATCTTGATTCCAGCTTGTGTTTCTTCCAGTCCAGCGTTTCTCATGATGTACTGTGCATAGTAGTTAAATAAGCAGGGTGACAATAGACAGCCTTGACGTACTCCTTTTCCTATTTGGAACCAGTCTGTTGTTCCATGTCCAGTTCTAACTGTTGCTTCCTGACCTGCCTACAAGTTTCTCAAGAGGCAGGTCAGGTGGTCTGGTATTCCCATCACTTTCAGAATTTCCCACAGTTCATTGTGATCCACACAGTCAAAGGCTTTGGCATAGTCAATAAAGCAGAAATAGATGTTTTTCTGGAACTCTCTTGCTTTTTCCATGATCCAGCGGATGTTAGCAATTTGATCTCTGGTTCCTCTGCCTTTCCTAAAACCAGCTTGAACATCAGGAAGTTCACGGTTCACGTATTGCTGAAGCCTGGCTTGGAGAATTTTGAGCATTACTTTACTAGCATGTGAGATGAGTGCAATTGTGCGGTAGTTTGAGCATTCTTTGGCATTGCCTTTCTTTGGGATTGGAATGAAAACTGACCTTTTCGAGTCGTGTGGCCACTCCTGAGTTTTCCAAATTTGCTGGCGTATTGAGCGTAGCACTTTCACAGCATCATCAATCAGGATTTGAAGTAGCTCAACTGCAATTCCATCACCTCCACTAGCTTTGTTCAAAGTGATGCTTCGTAAGGCCCACTTGCTTCACATTCCAGGATGTCTGGCTCTAGGTGAGTGATCACACCATCGTGATTTTCTGGGTTGTAAAGATGTGTGTGTGTGTGTGTGTGTGTGTGTGCGCAGTTCTTCTGTGTATTCTTGCCACCTCTTCTTAATATCTTCTTGTTCTGTTAAGTCCATACCATTTTTGTCCTTTATTGAGCCCATCTTTGCATGAAATGTTCCCTTGGTATCTCCAATTTTCTTGAAGAGATCTCTAGTCTTTCCCATTCTATTGCTTTCCTCTGTTTCTTTGCACTGATCACTGAGGAAGGCTTTCTTATCTCTCCTTGCTATTCTTTGGAACTCTGCATTCAGATGGGTATGTCTTTCCTTTTCTCCTTTGCCTTTCGCTTCTCTTGTTTTCACAGCTATTTGTTAGACCTCCTCAGACAGCCATTTTGATTTTTCCATTTCTTTTTCTTGGAGATGGTCTTGAACACTGTCTCCTGTACAATGTCACGAACCTCTATTCATAGTTGATCAGGCACTCTATCAGATCTAGTCCTTCAAATCTATTTCTCACTTCCACTGTGTAGTCATAAGGGATTTTATTTAGGTCATACCTGAATGGTCTAGTGGTTTTCCCTACTTTATTCAATTTAAGTCTGAATTTGGCAATAAGGAGTTCACGATCTGAGGCACAGTCAGTTCCTGGTCTTGTGTTTGCTGACTGTATAGAGCGTCTCCATCTTTGCCGGTAAAGAATGATTGCAGAATGATAATCAATCTCATTTTGGTGTTGGCCATCTGGTGATGTCCATGTGTACAGTCTTTTCTTGTGTTGTTGGAAGAGGGTGTTTGCTGTGACTAGTGAGTTCTCTTGGCAGAAGTCTATTAGCTTTTGCCCTGCTTCATTCTGTACTCCAAGGCGAAATTTGCCTATTACTTCATGTGTTTCTTGACTTTCTACTTTTGCACTCCAATCCCCTATAATGAAAAGGATATCTTTTTTGGGTGTTAGTTCTAAAAGGTCTGGTAGGTCTTCATAGAGCCGTTCAACTTAGCTTCTTCAGCATTACCGGATGGGGCGTATACTTGGATTACCAATGGATATTCAATGGTTTGCCTTGGAAACGAACAGAAATCATTCTATCGTTTTTGAGGCTGCATCCAAGCACTGCATTTTGGACTCTCTTATTGATTATGATAGCTACACAACTTCTTCTAAGGGATTCTTGCCCACAGTAGTAGATACAACGGTCATCTGAGTTAAAATCACCCATTCCAATCCATTTTAGTTTGCTGGTTCCTAAAATGTTGATGTTCACTCTTGCCATCTCCTATTCGACCACTTCCAATGTGCCTTGATTCATGGACCTAACATCCAGGTTCCTATGCAATATTGCTCTTTGCAGCATCAGACTTTGCTTCTATCACCAGTCACATCCACAGCTGGCTGCTGTTTTTGTTTTACTCTGTCTCTTCATTCTTTCTGGAGTTATTTCTCCACTGATCTCCAGTAGCATATTGGGCACCTACCAATCTGAGGAGTTCATCTTTCAGTGTTCTATCTTCAGTGGGCTTCCGTAAACAGTGGGCTTTATTTTATGGAGTTCTTTCCAGGGTGTAGCAGGTAACAATGCTGAAACCACCTTAAATGCAATCTGAAGAGGAGAAATAAATTGATAAATGGCAGATGGTGGGAGCCAGGCTCCTCGCTATAGAAGTAGGAAGTTACAGATAGGCAAAGGAGTGAGAGAATAAAGCTGAATCCCTGACAGCCTCTTGTTTTGGCTTGGAGGTGCTTCCATCATCTGGAAAAGCTTCTACTTGTGCTTTATGGACTGTGCCAAAGCTTTTGACTCTGTGGACCACAAAGAACTCTGGGAAATACTTAAAGTGTTGGGAATACCAGACCACCTGACCTGCCTCTTGAGAAATCTGTATGCAGGCCAGGAAGCAACAGTTAGAACTGGACATGGAACAACAGACTGGTTCCAAATAGGAAAAGGAGTATGTCAAGGCTGTATATTGTCACCCTGCTTATTTAACTTCTATGCAGAGTACATCAAGAGAAACGCTGGCTGGACGAAGCACAAGCTGGAATCAAGATTGCCGGGAGAAATATCAATAACCTCAGATATGCAGATGACACCACCTTTATAGCACATAGTGAAGAACTAAAGAGCCTCTTGAAGAAAGTGAAAGAGGAGAGTGAAAAAGTTGGCTTAAAACCCAACATGCAGAAAATGAAGATCATGGCATCTGGTCCAATAATTTCATGGTAAATAGATGGGGAAACAGAAACAGTGAAAGACTTTATATTTTGGGCTCCAAAATCACTGCAGATGTTGACTGTAGCCATGAAATTAAAAGATGCTTGCTCCTTGGAAGGAAAGTTATGACCAACCTAGAAAGCATATTAAAAACCAGAGACATTACTTTGCCAACAAAGGTCTGACCAGTCAAAGCTATTGTTTTTCCAGTAGTCATGTATGGATGTGAGAGTTGGACTATAAAGAGAGCTGGGCACTGAAGAATTGATGCTTTTGAATTGTGGTGTTGGAGAAGACTCTTGAGAGTTCTTTGGACTGCAAGGAGATCCATCCTGAATATTAACTGGAAGGACTGATGCTCAAGCTGAAACTCTAATACTGATGCGAGGAACTGACTCATTGGGAAAAGACAGTCGTGCTGGAAGATTGAAGGCAGGAGAAGAAGAGGATGGCAGAGGATGAGATACCACCACTGACTCAATGGACATGAGTTTGAGTAAACTCCAGGAGGTGACAGTGGACAGGGAGGCCTGGCATGCTGCAGTCCATGGGGTCAGAGAATCAGACATGACTAATCAACTGAACTGAACTGAAATGCTTCCATCAGGACCAGTCACCTGTGTGGAGTCTGCTATGATCCACCTGCCCCCGCCTGGCTCTTCCTCTTTCTCCCTGTGATACTTCCAGTGACATTTCTAGCCCTAATCCCTCTTCTAGGCCAGCCATATTTGTCCAGCCAGTGCATCCCCATATCACTACAGGGCCTAACAGGCCCCTCAGAGGACTGTGATCCTGGTAGCCCCAACTTTCAGGGTTTCTGAGCTCAGACACTGGTGTACCCGAACAGTACTCTATGGGGTTTTCCTGGGACAGACTCCCTCTCCTATATCCTCTGCTGTAGTCCTTCTCTGAAGTATCTAGATTAATGGTCTCTGATGCATACTTCCTGAGTTGATTTACAGATGCTAAAACCGCCACCAAAGGGAAGAAGTTAACTACCTGGTGATCATGAACACATAGCCCCAGAGCTACTGGGGCCTAAAAATTTGTGTTAACTGTCTGCTCCCTTACCATCAACTGAGCATTGTGCACCAGCTGATCATGTGCACCATGTCAACTACAGACAGACACTTGCCATGGGCACGTTCCATCTACCTCTACCAAGATTAAATCATGTGCTGCTGTAGCTGTTAACCTTCAACATCCCCTGAAAGGAGCTCAGGATGGAGAGCAGAAATAAGGCACTCTGTGGTCTGGGGAAGCAGGGAACTTGGCAGGACAGGTCTTCAGGTAGATAGTCTCAGGAGGTGATTTTCTAAGCTCACTTTTTGTATCTCATCATATAGCAAAGCACTAAGATCCTTCATGGTGGCTATGGTTTTTCACGGCTAGCAGAAGATTCATGAGACTGGCAGAAACTGCCTACCAAAAAAAAAAAAGTGCTTGATTGCATGTATTCCTCCTTTACCAAAATCAAATCTATACTGTCATTTCCCCCTGCCTCTTTGGAGCAGTTTCACTGTCTCCGAGGCCACAGTCTTCATTTTGCCCAAATATAACTTAACTTGCAACTCTCACATTGTGCAATTTTTTAAGTTGACACCTGTGACCTCCCCCCAACCCTGACTTTTCCTTTGCAATTGCTTTGCTAAAAACCCTTCAGGGAGTTTGAGGGTTTAAATCACAAACCATCTGTCCTCTACATATTGCTGCTTTTACAATGAACATTTCATTTATCTTCACCACAGCTTGGTGTTAGAAGACTGGCTTTACTGTACTTGGGCACATGGACCCAGGTTGGGTCTGGTAACAATGGGCCTCCAAGGCTCCCACTTCCATGTGCCCAAGTGACGTTACCCCTCTTCCAGAACCTATGAAAGTCTCCACACTAATTCCCCTTCGCACCCACAGCCCTGGCCCAAGCCCAATACCCCCTTCAGGCCCCGACAATGCACCATGCCATGCCCCCATGGTGCATCTCACATGCAAACCCAACATAGTATTTTGGAAATGAAAACAAGACCCATGATGCTCTCCTCCCTGTGATTTCCCCCTTACCTGATGAAGCCAGGCCTTGACCCGTTCCAAGTGATTCCAGCATCCTCATTCTTCTGAGAACCCACCGACAAGGCTGTTTACGCCGGTCTATATGTGACCTTAGTAATCTCCTAAAATGAGGGCTACTTTATACACCAAAAATGGATTGAATGGTGGCCCCAGAAGATGGGTCCCCCTCAGAACATGTGACCAGGACTACAACTGGGGAAAGTGTCTCTGTAGATGTGGTTAAGGATCTTGAGGTGAGAAGATCTTGGGTGAGAGTGGCCCTCAATCCAGCTAACAGCATCCTTACAAGAGACAAAAGAGAGGAGACACAACACAGAGGAGAAGCAATGTGAAGATGAAGGCAGAGATAGCAGGGATGCAGCTGTAAGCCTGGGGACGCCTGGAAGCCCAGAAGCTGGAAAAGACAGAGCTCTATACCGGAATCTCTGGAGGGACTCGAGCCCTGAAATACTGTGGTCTCAGATGTTTGGTCTCTACCTAGCTGTTGATGGGCACTTGAAATATTTCTACGTTTTCAGTTCAGTTCAGTTGCTCAGTCATTTCCGACTCTTTGCGACCCCATGAACCACAGCACTCCAGGCCTCTCTGTCCATCACCAACTCCTGGAGTTTACCCAAACTAATGGCCATTGAGTTGGTGATGCAATCCCACCATCTCATCCTCTGTCATCCCCTTCTCTTCCTGCCCCCAATCCCTCCCAGCATCAGGGTCTTTTCCATGAGTCAGCTCTTCACATTAGGTGGCCAAAGTAACTCAACTGATGTTGAGTTTCAGCTTCAACATCAGTCCTTCCAATGCACACCCAGGCTGATCTCCTCTAGGATGGACTGGTTGGATCTCCTTGCTGTCCAAGGGACTCTCTAGAGTCTTCTCCAACACTACAGTTCAAAACCATCAATTCTTCAGTGCTCAGCATTCTTTATAGTCCAAATCTAACATCCATACATGACTACTGGAAAAACAATAGCCTTGATGAGACGGACCTTTGTTGACAAAGCAATGTCTCTGCTTTTTAATATGCTATCTAGGTTGGTCATAACTTTCCTTTCAAGGAGTAAGCGTCTTTTAATTCCATGGCTGCAATCCCCATTGGCAGTGATTTTGAAGCCCCCCAAAATAAAGTCAGCTCCTGTTTCCACTGTTTCCCCATCTATTTGCCATGAAGTGGTGGGACCAGATGCCATGATCTTAGTTTTCTGAATGTTGAGTTTTAAGCCAACTTTTTCACTCTCCTCTTTCACTTTCAAGAGGCTCTTTAGTTCTTCTTCACTTTCTGCCATAAGGCTGGTATCAGCTGCATATCTGAGGTTATTGATATTTCTCCCAGCAATCTTGATTCCAGCTTGTGCTTTATCCAGTTCAGAGCTTCTCATGATGTACTCTACATATAAGCTAAATAAGCAGGGTGACAATGTACAGCCTTGACATACTCCTTTTCCTATTTGGAACCAGTCTGTTGTTCCATGTCCAGTTCTAACTGTTGCTTCCTGACCTGCATACAAGTTTCTCAAGAGGCAGGTCAGGTGGTCTGGTATTCCCATCACTTTCAGAATTTTCCACAGTTTACTGTGATCTACACAGTAAAGGCTTTGGCATAGTCATTAAAACAGAAATAGATGTTTTTCTGGGACTCTTTTGCTTTCTCCATGATCCAGCGGATGTTGGCAATTTGATCTCTGGTTCCTCTGCCTTTCCTAAAACCAGCTTGAACATCAGGGAGTTCATGGTTCACGTACTGCTGAAGCCTGGCTTGGAGAATTTTGAGCATTACTTTACTAGCATGTGAGATGAGTGCAACTGTGCGGTAGTTTGAGCATTCTTTGGCATTGCTTTCTTTGGGACTGGAATGAAAACTGACCTTTTCCAGTCGTGTAGCCACTCCTGAGTTTTCCAAATTTGCTGGTGTATTGAGTGTAGCACTGTCACAGCATCATCTTTTAGGATTTGAAAGAGCTCAACAGGTGTTCCATCACCTCCACTAGCTTTGTTCATAGTGATGCTTTCTAAGGCCCACTTGACTTCACATTCCAGGATGTCTGGCTCTAGCTGAGTGATCACACCATCGTGATTATCTGGGTCATAAAGATCTTTTTTGTACAGTTTTTCTGTGTATTCTTGCCACCTCTTCTTAATATCTTCTGCTTCTGTTAGGTCCATACCATTTCTGTCCTTTAGTGAGCCCATCTTTGCATGAAATGCTCCACTGGTATCTCTAATTTTGTTGAAGAGTTCTCTAGTGTTTCCCATTGTATTGTTTTCCTCTATTTTTCTGCATTGATTGCTGAGGAAAGCTTTCTTATTCTACGTTTTGGCTATTATAAATAATGCTGCAGTGAAGCATAGTGTCCAAATCTCTGTTTAAGCCCTTGTTTTCAGTTCTTTGCAGTATATACCTAGGAGTGGAATTAGTGGGTTGCATGATAATTCATTGGTTAGCTTTTTGTAGAAGCACCAAACTATTTTTCACAGAGGCTACACCATATTATATCCCACCAGCAATGTGGAAGTTTTCCAATTTCTCCACATTCTAACCATGATTATCTTTGTAATGTGTCTATTGGTTATTTGTATATCTTTTTTGGGACTCCTCAGGTAGTGCAGAGGTAGAGAATCTGCTTGCCAGTGCAGCAGATGCAAGTGAGTTGGTTTCAATCCCTGTGTTGGAAAGATGTACTGGAGAAGGAAATGGTAACCCACTTCAGTATTCTTGCCTGATAATTTTCATGAACAGAAGAGCTTGGTGGCTAGGGATCACAAGGAATCAGACAGCTGAGTGACTGAGGTTACATGCATATCCTCTATGGAGAACTGTCTATTCAAGTCTTTTGCCCTCTTTTTGCCTGTGCCCCAAGCTAGCAGAATCTTATTTCCCCGACCAAGGGTTCAACTTGGGCCCGGGCCATTGACAGTGAAAGTTCAGAGTTCTGACAACTGGACTACCAGGAAATTCCCATCTTTGTTCATTTTTAGTTAAGTTGCTTGTGCCTTTGTTGTTGAATTCTGTTGTTGATGAGTAGATGTCTTAGATATTAAATCCTTATCAAGTTATAGAACTTGCAAATATTTTCTCTCATTCTGTAGATTATCTGTACTTTCTTGATAATGCCCTTTAATGTGCAAAGATTTTAATTAAGATGAAATTCAACTTATTTATTTTTTACTTGTGTTTTTGGTCTTATATGTAAGCTTCCATCAACAAGTAAGGTCATGTGCATTTATTTTGTTTCCTTCAAGAGTTTTATGGTTTTAGCTGCAATATTTAGGTGGTTGCAATTTTTAATCATAGTTGTTCACGATGTGAAGTAGGGGTCCAACTTCATCCTTGTACATGTGGAAATCCAGTCATCCAAGTGCCATTTGTTGAAGAGACTGCTCTTTCCCACTTGATTGGATTTGGCATCCTTGTCAAAAATCAGTGGGCTGTAGATATACGGATTTATTTCTAGAGGCTCAGTTCTACTCCATTGGTCTATACATCTGTCCATATACTAGTAACACTCTGTTTTAAATACTGTAGCTTTGTTACATGTTTTGAAATCTGGAAATCTCAGTTGTCCATTTCTTTTTCTTTTCTTTCCTTTTTTTTCAGGTTATTCTGGGATATCCAGGGCTCCTTTCATTCCATATGAATTTGAATATTGACCTATACATTTCTGAAAAAAAGCTGTTGAATTTTTGATAGAGATTGTGATTAATGTGTAGATCACCATAGGCGAGACTGTCATTTTTGACAATATTAAGTCTTCCTCCCCATGGACTGTGAAAGTCTTTCCATTAATTTAGGTCTTCTTTAGTTTCTTCCACCAGTGTTTTATAGTTTTCCATGTACCAGTGTTTCACTTCTTTGGTTAAATTTATTCCTAAGTATTTCATATTTTAAACACTAAATGAAATCACTTTCTTCATTTCTCTTTGGCATTGTTCATTGCACATGGATAGAAACAACTGAATCTTGTGTGTTGATCTTTTATCTTGCAGCTTTACTGAATTTACTAACTTTAGTAACTTCCTTTGGATTCACTGAAGTTTTCATACAAATGATCATATAATCTGTAAAAAGATATAGTTAAAATTCTTCCTTTCCAGTTTGAATTTCTTTAATTTCAACGTCCTATTTATTTACTCTGATTAGCACTTCTAGTACATCGTTGAATATCACTGGTGAAAGTGGGCATCCTTATCTTCTTCCTGATCTTAGAGGGAAAGATTTTTTCTCACCATTGAGTATAATGTTAGCTGTGCAGTTTTCATAATTGCCTTTATAATTTTGAGGAACTTTCCTTGCATTCCTTGTTTTTGAGTTTTTTTTATCATGAAAAGACATTAAGTTTTGTCAAGTGCCTTTTCTGTACCTTTTCAGAGATTCAAATGGTTTTTTATCCTTTGTTCTGAAAGTGTGCTGTATTACATTGATTGATACACTCACGTTGAACCACTGTTCCATTCCTGGGGTAAATCCCACGTGGTTATGTGTATATTCCCTTTAATATGCTTATTGAATTGTGTTTGCTCAAATTTTGTTGAGGATATTTGTATCTATAACAAGTATTACCTGTGATATCATGTGATATCTTAGTCCGGCATTGATATCAGTGTAACATGGCCTCATCGAAAGAGTTAGGAAGTGTTCCCTTCCTTTCAGTTGTTTGGAAATAGTCTATGTTGTCTGTTATCAGTATAGGCACTCCTAGCTTCTTTTGGTTAGTATTCATAGGGAGTATCTATTTCATTTCTCTTATTCAATCTATTTAAGTCTTTGGATCTAGAGGGAATCTCTTGTAAATAGCATATAGTTGAATCATGCTGTTTTATCCATTCTGACAATATCTGCCTTTTGATTGGAAAGTTTAATCTGTTTAGATTTAAAATAATTGCTGACAAGGAAGGGCTTACTTTATTGTTTGGGTGTTTATATTATGTATATATTATAGCTTATTATCCTTCATTTCATCCACTGTTGCTTTTTTTTTTTTTTTTTTTGGCAAACCCAGGCCCCAGCAGTGAAAGCACCAAGGAGTCCTAACCACTGGACCACCAGAGAACTCCTGATTTATGCTTTCTTCAATGTGTAGTGTCTGTTTTTCTAGTGAGCTGTTTCGATTGGTCATTTTGCTGCCAGTGATACCCAAGTCCACCCGAGCAGTGGAATCACATGTAAAATTTTTAGACACATGGATTCTACAACTTCTCTACAAACTGTAGATCAGAGTCTGCAGAGCTATGTTCCAGGAATGGATGAATCTAAATTTCTAAGACTCTCCTAAGTCATTCTGAGAAACTGCTTAACCAAAGTCCTTCTTGGGGACTAGAAAATCTGCAAGTGTTTTCACTAGCATTCTACATACACGTCTTCCCTTCCATTGCCTATTGAACATTAAAATAAAGGTCATTTAGAGAGAGTCAACACAGCAACTAGTCAAAGTCAAATAATCACTCTAGCCAATAATATACTTCACTCCTCCCATCCTCTGAAAAATTTACACCAACAATCCAGAAACTTGAAAGAGGGAATAGAGCTAAACAGGTCATATGTAGCTTTTATCCTGTTAATCTTTCTGCTTTCAAGGTTCATCTGTGGTACTTTTATCTTAAACTCCTGTAAACCAATGTTGTTTCTTTAAGAAAGTATTGGTAGTAATCACTAATCAAAACAAAATACTTTGTGTGAGTGTGTGTATGTTGATTTGGGGCCCTGAGTTTAACTGATAACACCAGCAGTTTGAGAAAAAGTGAAATACAGACACACATAGCCATTTTAATAAGAGGAAAATTTAGTTGTTTTAATGTGGCCTTGCAAGAACAAGGTCTTGGTTATACTCTTGCTCTCTGGGAATCAGTAGCTCCACTTCCATAGTTGACTTTGCAAGTCTTCAAACCAAACTTAGTTTCTCTCTTCTACTAAAAGTTTCTAGAGGCATTATCAGTCATTTGTTTGGAAGAAGTTAGCAATGAAGTAAAACAGAAACCTAGAGATTGTCGTCAATATTTTAAGATGGAAAGTTGTGCTTGTTGGGGAGTTAAAGTATTAAATCCAGTCTTTTTAAAATGCTGTGTATATATTCCCACTTTTGTTGGTCCAACCAAGAAACACGCATATGATGTTATTCAAAATGGGGTACATGTTACTCTTTTTTCCCGTAATTAAGTAGCCACCTTTCTTGGGCTTCCCTGTTGGCTCAGCGGTAAAGAATCCGCCTGCAATGCAGGAGACACAGGAGATTCAGGTTTGATCCCTGGGTGGGGAATATCCCCTAGAGGGAAAGCATGGCAACCTACTCCACTAATTGTGCCTGGAGACTCCCATGGACAGTGGGCTAGAGTCCATAGAGTCACAAACAGTCGGACATGACTGAAGACTGAGCGCACAAACACAGAACCTCTTTTCTAGAACACACATCTCTAGCAGCGGAGAACCACAAAAATCTTTTAGAAGAAAGCTTTCATTCTTTTGATTAGCCACAATATATATTAAACCAGCTTTGACATACAGGTGATATTAAGGATTGTCTTTATGGCTAACTGGACTCATAAGTGGGTGAGAAGATGCCTAGACATGGGCACTTTCATACTGCTTACTTCCATTCACGCTCCTTTGAAGATCAAAGTGGAATTAACTATTTGCAATGCTTTAGTATATCTTTGTGGTTTTGAAAGTCCAGTTGGTGGATTCATGCTTGGCTCGCTGCATAAGAATCAACCAGTATAGTTTGGTAACAGCACAGATTCCCAACTTTTCTGTCCACACCTCCCCACTCCACATCTTCTGTTCAGTTGGTCTGGGTTCAGTTCAGTTCAGTTCAGTTGCTCAGTCGAGTCCAACTCTTTGCTATCCCATGAATCGCAGCATGCCAGGCCTCCCTGTCCATCACCACCAACTCCTGGAGTTCACTCAGACTCACGTCCATCAGGTCACTGATGCCATCCAGCCATCTCATCCTCGTCGTCCCCTTCTCCTCCTGCTCCCAATCCCTCCCAGCATCAGAGTCTTTTCTAATGAGTCAACTCTTCCCATGAGGTAGCCAAAGTACTGGAGTTTCAGCTTCAGCATCATCCCCTCCAAAGAAATCCCAGGGCTGCTCTCCTTCAGAATGGACTGGTTGGATCTCCTTGCAGTCCAAGGGACTCTCAAGAGTCTTCTCCAACACCACACTTCGAAAGCATCAATTCTTCGGCGCTCAGCCTTCTTCACAGTCCAACTCTCACATCCATACATGACCACTGGAAAAACCATAGCCTTGACTAGATGGACCTTTGTTGGCAAAGTAATGTCTCTGCTTTTCAATATGCTATCTAGGTTGGTCATAACTCTTCTTCCAGGGAGTAAGCGTCTTTTAATTTCATGGCTGCAGTCACCATCTGCAGTGATTTTGGAGCCCCCCAAAATAAAGTCTGACCTGTTTCCATCTGGGTTAGTGCCTGGAAATTAAAGTTCTCCAGAAGACAGGTGTGGGAAATATTGTGCAAGAGGGCTCTGAAGAGGTGTCCGAATAAAGAATGTTATGAATTGCTGCAATTTCAGTGTGGAAGCTACCACCACAAGTTCCATGACTTTTCCCCTCCAAATTTACAGGTGTGTCTGTGTATGGAACAAAATGTGGGTCGCAGCCTTTGGAGTAATTTCTGCTGCCTTGGCAGTGGTGAGTGGCTTTGGCCTGATATTGTACATTGGGGTGCCATTTGTGGTCATCATTGCAAATTCACCATTTCTTATTCTAGGTGAGTAAAACAAAGAATGAGGCTGCACACTGTGTATGTGGGGGTGTGGGGTGGGTAAAGCAGGTCAGGAAGCAACAGTTAGAACTGGACATGGAACAACAGACTGGTTCCAAATAGGAGAAGGAGTACGTCAAGGCTGTCTATTGTCACCCTGCTTATTTAACTTCTATGCACAGTACATCATGAGAAACGCTGGACTGGAAGAAACACAAGCTGGAATCAAGATTGCCGGGAGAAATATCAATTGATTCCAGCTTGTGTTTGTTTCAGTCCAGCGTTTCTCATGATGTACTCTGCATCTAAGTTAAATAAGCAGGCTGACAATATACAGCCTTGACGCACTCCTTTTCTTATTTGGAACCAGTCTGTTGTTCCATGTCCAGTTCAAACTCTTGCTTCCTGACCTGCATACAGATTTCTCAAGAGACAGGTCAAGTGGTCCGGTATGCCCATTTCTCTCAGGATTTTCCACAGTCTCTTGTGATCCACACAGTCAAAGGCTTTGGCATAGTCAATAAAGCAGAAATAGATGATTTTCTGGAACTCTCTTGCTTTTCCCATGATCCAGTGGATGTTGGCAATTTGATCTCTGGTTCCTCTGCCTTTTCTAAAACCAGCCTGAACATCAGGGAGTTCACAGTTCACGTATTGCTGAAGCCTGGCTTGGAGAATTTTGAGCATTACTTTACTAGCATGTGAGATGAGTGCAATTGTGCCGCAGTTTGAGTATTCTTTGGCATTGCCTTTGGAATTGGAATGAAAACTGACCTTTTCCAATCGCTGCCCCAGAGCAGGAACCCCTGGAGGCGCCTGCCTGCCCCTGGCCTCAGGGCACCCCGCCTCAGGCAGCCCTCCCTCCGCTGCTGCGCTGGGCAGCTCCCGGGCAGGCTCCATGGCCTTCTCGCAGAACAGGCGCTGGGCGGAGAGCAAGGGTGCGCGCAGGGGGCGTGTGAGCGGGGAGCGTGAGTGAGCCGAGAGCCTGTGAGCATGGAGCCAGGCCGTTGGGCAGCGGGGGCGTTGGAGCGCTGCGTGTGAGCCTGGAGGGTGAGGCGGGAGCACGTGAGCGGCGAGCCACACCGGCGCCGCAGGGGTCGTGTGAGCCGGGCACGGGCCCTGTGGGTGGGAAACGCACGCCGGCGCCCGGGGCCCTGTGAGCCAGGCACGAGGCCCTGTGGGTGGGAAACGCACGCCGGCGCCTGGAGCCCTGTGAGCCGGGCACGGGGCCTTGTGGGTGGGAAACGCGCGCCGGCGGCGCCCCGGGGCCCTGTGAGCCTGGAGGGCGGACGGTCCCCCTCCGGCCTGAGGGGCGGGCAGCTGGCAGTCGACCAGGGCCCTCTCCACGTGGGGCCGCCGGGCGTGCAGAGAAAGCTGTGAGGCTCCAGCAGTCGGCTTGACCAGTGCCTGCGTCCTGCCGCCACCAGGCTCCTAATTGTTTTTAGCTTGAGGGCAATGACAATATCCTGATGTTTCTCCCCTACGCTTTGGGTTCTGAAGTGACATGTATCTAAAAATTGCTGCATAAGCTGAAACTCCCGTACTTTGGCCACCTCATGTGAAGAGTTGACTCATTGGAAAAGACTCTGATGCTGGGAGGGATTGGGGGCAGGAGGAGAATGGGACGACAGAGGATGAGATGGCTGGATGGCATCATGGACTCGATGGACGTGAGTCTGAGTGAACTCCAGGAGTTGGTGATGGACAGGGAGGCCTGGCGTGCTGCCAATTTATGGGGTCACAAAGAGTCGGACACGACTGAGCGACTGAACTGAACTGAACTGTGTTAGATTAGGCAAAATAGTTAGATATCAGTGACTCTACAGATCCAAAATGAGGAATCAGGAGAAAAAGAAAATCAAATGGAATTATGTGCCTTTCAGTTCCGTTCAGTCGCTCAGTTGTATCCAGCTCTTTGCGACCCCACAGACTGCAGCACGCCAGGCCTCCCTGTCCGTCACCCACTCCTGGAATGTACTCAAACTCATGTCCAATGAGTCGGTCATGGCATCCAACCATCTCTTCTTTTGTCCTATGTGCCTTTAAGACTTGGGAAAAGTACCCCAAATGGAAAAACAGAGACCAGGGACATGACTAGACAGTTCAACACACACACACACACACACACACACACACACACATACAGAATCCAAAACACTAATCATTGAAAATTAAGAAAGAAATATTTGACCTTTCCATTAATCAAGGGATACAAGTTAAACCAAAAGTGAGACACCTTGTCTTTTTGTTAGATTAATGAAGGTTTGGGGAAGGTTGTATGCAAATAAACACACATTCTGCTGAGGGAAATTTGTAAATTGGTACACATTTAAAATATATTTGGAACAAATCAAAAGACTTAAACATTTAAAATAGACTTGACCTGGCAACTCCACTTCTTGGAATTTGTCCTAATTATTGGACAGGTGCTCACAAAATAGTATAAGGATGTTCATTTCAGTGTGATTTAGAATAGGAAAAAACAAAAACAGGCTAATTGTATGATAGCTTATGGTGAATGATGTTGGATTCATGATCTCCAGAGAAGACTATTTAGCTTCTTCTCCACCAGGGACCAGGCTTGATCACTTAAGAGCTTCTGTGTAGCAGAGTTTTATTAAAGTATAAAAAGGGACAGAGAAAGCTTCTGACATAGACATCAGAAGGGGGAGGCAGAGTGCTCCCCTAGCTAGTCTTTTCAAGGCATTATATACTTTTTCAGACCCACTCCCACAACATACATCTTAAATGAACAAGAGTAGAACGAACAATAGAAAGATCTTACCAGACCCACTCCCATAATATCCATTTTAAGATGACAGGATTGGTCAGAAGGTTCTTGTTAAGGAGAAACAAGTCCTTGAGCAAGATGCATTGTTATATTCACTAAGACAAAGCAATATAGAAAAGACCATTTGTCCTTTTCTCCTTGGGAGCCTAAGACCCCTTTCTCCTCCTTGGGGACCCTGGTCTTCTTATCAACCTACCTAGGAATTGACTGTCTCATTCCCCCCACCCCTCGCCCCCTTTCCTTTTAGGAGGATCATGTTGCCAAGGGAAAGGGCCATTGTTTTCATTCCATAACTACTTCCTGCTGTTGAGGGGCACTGTCCCTAAGTTGTTGAGGCGTATATTCTCCTAACCACCATATTGAGGGTCCCTGATCCAGGGGCCCTGAGTAATAGTTGGAGGAGGCTGTGGCACTCGTAGGAGCCTGGACAACCATTTGTAACTTAGAAGCTTTCAGATGGTTAGAAACAAACCCCATTTTACAGTTACAGATGTAAGGCAAAATACCCATTAAACCAAGTTAAAACATAATCAAAGTTAAATATCAGTCCATTTTAGGGTTGTTAGATGTCATCAGATCAAGATGAGACATCATATACGATTGTTGTCAGTGCAGGTATTTGCAGAGCTGAAGAAAGTCCTTTCCTTGAAGTGGAGAAACCCACCATGTGAAGCCTTTCCCTGATGAGGAGGTTGAAAAGCTGAAAGCTGAGTCACATCTAAGGTTTCGGGATCTGTGACAAGATCTGTGCATGAATACAGTCTCATAGAGACAGTCCCTTCTTCTTAGAGGCAGTTCAAGCTCTCGTTCAAGTCATAGGTAAAACTTTAAACCAACTGTCTTGTGTTTCCTGAGTTAGCTTACATGGATGTCCTTTACTAACGGCATTAGCCTTTTAAAATTTCCTGAAGATGAGGGTCTCCAGGAACAGTGTAAGTAATAGTCTATTCCTAGAACTTTTGACACTCCTTGAGTTACAGTAGCTTTAAGATGGAACATTGTTGCTCTGAACTTTAGAGTTTAAGATCCCTCTTATGTCATGAGAAGTCAGTACAGGGAGGTTTTGGCCGTTTCTTAACTTCAGGCTTTAGTGGATACTGCTTTTGATGTGAAAATAGGTGAGGGGTTTTGAGCTTGATAACAGGAACAGCATTTTGTGCTCAACCCCCAGTTTTTCCATCAGCCCACACTCTAGGATTTACATTTTGTTCACTTAAAAGAGCAGGCTCCATATTCATGAAAACAGAGGCCTGGAACATGTTCAGTATATGCCTCCCTAGAAAAGGTGAGGGAGACTCCAGCTCCATCAGAACCTCATGAGAAAATAGCACAGAGCCCCAGTTGCAGCTTAAATGATGATGAAATAATAGCGTTTGGCTCATCCCGACAGTCCCATTACAGAAGTGGATCAGGAGGAAAGCAGACCAGGGGCTTCAGTGAGCACAGAGAAAGTTGCCTCAGTGTCCAAAAGAAAATTGATCAATTGGCCCCCCAGTTATTAATCCTCAGGGTTCCACAGGTTTAATTAGAATGGGAGCTTGTGCGGGGACCGCCACGCACTTTCAGTCCTAAATGCCTTGAGAGTCCAACCCCTGGGGCCTATGTCCCAGAGGCCAGCCTCTCCTGAGGTGTGGTCATTTTATAGACAGGACATGGGGCCGGGCACAGCTTAGATGCCTGAGGGCAATCCAGTTTGAGATGCCTCTATTTCCACCGTAATAACAAGGCCACCCCTTTTCACCTGGGTTACTCTGGGCACTTTTCCTCAGTCTGTTTCAGAGTGGATCTAACAGCCATTGTTGGGGCTTCATTCTTTTGCAAGTTTTTTTTTTTTTCTTCCTACTTTCCTCCTCATATTCTTTACCATGATATATCATCTGAGCCAGTTGTAACAGTTTTTTAAAGACTGATTTGGTCCAAACGCCTGTTTTAATAACTTATGGCAGATATCTGGAGCTGACTGGATGAGGAATCTATTTTTCAGATTATTCCTTCCTCTGTACTTTTGGGATCAAATTCAGTAAACTTGCGGAAAGCCTCTTGTAGTCTATCTAGGAATTTATCAAGAGCTTTCTTCTCTCCCCGTTCTGTGTCAGCCAACTGAGCATAGTTTAAAGTCTTAGTGTGAACTCACTTGAGTCTTTCAAGAATAGAACTGGCAAACTGGTTCTGATCCCACCTTCGTTTAGGCATGCTATAGTCACAGTCTGGCTTGTCATGGGAACTACTTGGCTTCCAGGAGGGAGGAGGGCTATTTTGTGTTCCCTCTTTCCCCTTGTCTCATGCTCAAGCCATTCATCTCCAAAAGCAGTATAGTAGCTTTTCCCAAAACTCGAGTTGAGTCAGGAGTCAGCATCTGTCTCAAGACATACGTTACATCTTCCAAGTAAGGTCATAAAGTTAGTCCTGTAAAGGCTTCTATGAACTGGGACTGTTTGAGTTTCTACTGAGACTGAGGCAACCCCTTCTGGAAGGGTGCCCCGACTCAGCCTCTTTAGTTGGGAGCCCCAGATAAAGGGGCAAAGTAAGAGAAGAGGAGGCAGCTGACAGTTTCACACCCAAATCTGCACCCTTAGGACCTAAGTCCGGCATGTCTTGCAGACAGATAAAGAGCAACACATGTGGCACTTCTACTCATTTCTCTTGTTTCTTACAGAACTGATCTAATTACAATACTGTAAAACAGTTTTATAATTGAGACCCTTCAGCCGACCAGTGTTCCCCATCTTCCAAAGGATACCACGGCCATCATGGTATCAATGATAAAGATCAGGTATGTCTTTTTTAGACTCTGGGAATCAGACTTTAACATACATTTTAAAGAGGTGGTTCTGGATCTGCTAGCTCCCATCTGTAAGAGAGAAAAAAGCAGCATCCACGGCCGTGGCTTCTTTCCACCGGAGGTGTCCCTCCCTGCTCTAGATAGGGGTGTAGACAGATGTTCCACTGAAGCTTTCCTTCCCTGGTTGGACTTAGTCTGTCCCTTACTGACAAAGGTGACTTATTCGTCCCTCCTGGTTCCACCACCAAGGTGGGGTGGAGATGCACCAGGGGTAGACCTGATGGCATCCCAGACTGATGTCCAGTTCATCACCATGAAGTCCTTTGTCTGATTTTCGCTCCTCCTCTGATGCCACCTGGGGTGGAGCAGAGTAGCTTTCCTGGAGTGTTTCCCAAGCTCATCTTCTAGGGGAAGCATCCATGTTCCATGTGCGTGTGCACATTCCCGAGTTCAGTCCTGAACACAGTAGAAGCTTTGGGTTATAAAGAGATGAACAAGAAATCCAAGATGTCTCTTTTGAGTGTCGCCACACCAGTATCTGTGATAGCAAAAGAGAGACTGGAGGATCAGCCAGCGAGGAAAAAGTGATTTCTGTCCTCAAGTTACCAGGGCCAATCCTTCCGTTCATTCCCACAGATTCCACAAAAGGAATATCTAGGGAGTTGAGACACAAGCCACTGGAGAGCTTTCTCTGGTCTGCTAAGAGCTAGCACTACCAAAGGAAGCCCACCGCACTTCCAAGTTGACCAGATCCTGCAATTCCTGATCTGTGTCTTCAAAAACCTCATGGTCAGCAGCAATGCTTCTACCCACATAGATCAGAGGCACAGCCATGACAAAGACCTACTTTTAGCACTCTGGACCCTGAGGCAGCCAGCCGAGAGAATGACCTCTAGCCTGAGAGACGTTCCTGGAGCTAGAGCTCCACCTTGCTCCCAAACGTGCTCTTGTAACTTTCAGCTCCTAGCAAGGCTAGGTGCTTCCATCCATACAGTTTGAGGTCTAAGTAAAAGTACAGAGTAATGGTATGGATCACAAGTCCCTTGAAAGTCTATGATCCGACAGGTTAGGTTAGTAGTTCTAATTCCCCACGCAATTATGGAATGGTCAAAGAGACCAGGAAAATTCGGTCCACACGCTTCACCCATTTCTGGTCCTTCCCCTCGCAGGGTGTTGGGTGTCTCTTGGCATTGGGAGGTCTTTATATAAACCCCGACAAGGCTTCCATTTTGGGGTCTGCCTTCAGTCATTATAAGGCATCGCAAAACCCCAGTGCAGGGCTCATCACTTGCTTTGCACAGGACATGTCATTCATTCACACAAGCTCACTGCAAGATCAGTGACACCTTGAGAGACAAGCAAAGAAAAATGTTTGAGTTGATCTTGTTAATTTTAAATGGATGTTTAAAAAATGTGGAGACTCTGTTTCTTTCTCTAATAGTGTTGGAGTTGATGACATGTTTATTATGACTTCTGCCTGGCAGAAGACCAGCCTCATGGATAGCATAAGTGAGCAGTTCTTTCTCTAATAGTGTTGGAGTTGATGACATGTTTATCATGATTTCTGCCTGGCAGAAGACCAGCCTCATGGATAGCATAAGTGAGCAGATGTCCGATGTCTATTCAAAAGTGGCAGTATCCATACAATCACCACCATCACCAATGTCCTGGTCTTCTATACTGGAATTATGACCTCTTTCATAATGATAAAGAGAACCTAACCTCTTTCAGGTCCGTACAATACTTCTGCATTTATATAGGAACAACCCTGCTCTTATTTTCATAACATCATCTATTTTGGAGCGCTTATGGCCATGGATGGTAAAAGAGAAGTAGTAATGTCTACGCTGGCTGAAGAAGCAGGAAACTCCTGACCAAAACTGTTCCTCATTAAAAAAGTCCTTTTGCCTCCCAGGTAATTTTCTCCAAGATGAACATAAAGCTGATATCCATCCAATGAACCCATTCTATTTTCAATTTATTTTTTATTGAAGGATAATTGCTTTACAGAATTTTGTTTTCAGTCAAACCTCAACATGAATCAGCCATAGGTATACAAACATCACCGCCTTTTTGAAACTCCCTTCCATCTCCCTCCCCAAGGTTGATTCAGAGCCCCTGTTTGGGTTTCCTGAGCCATACAGCAAATTTCCATTGGCTATCCATTTTACATATGGAATCCAGTGAATCTATTCTTTAGAGAATATTTTAGTCCTATTCTCACAAGCACCGAGTCCAAGTTTTTTGTAGTGCTCCTATACTTTGTACATCATAAGTAGTATATATGGATGTTTCTGAGTGCAGGAAGGTTTAGACCTCTGATATTTGGCAAGTGAAAACTCCTACACCACACGATGTTGTAATGTAGAAGAAGAATGTTTTCATGTTATGGTTCCAGAGTTATGTTTATCATTACTGAGACTCTTGACTACGGGGATAAAGATACTAGGCAAAAATTGGGAAAATGTCTGGCAGATTTTGAAAACAGTGAGTATGTAGATAAAAATCTTAGAGTTTTGGTTATGAGAATATATAAAATATATGGAAAACCTCCATCAATATACAAATGATAAGACAGTTTTTCTAAGCAATAAAGGCACATTTTAAATGGAATTTCCACTTTTTGTGTATAACATTAATATCACATCATCATAGGAAATCATTTTTCCCAGGCCTTCATTCAAATCATGAGTATATCTTCTTCAACCAGTAAGAAACTGATGTTACACCAGTTCCGAGACATGGCTGAAAAGTGTGAAGTTTCCCTAATGGTATACAATCAGGCTTTCATATATTTTGATCAGTATTCTGCAATATTAGAAAACACTGTTCAAAATGTGACTGTTGCATCAACAGCTATGTTCATTGTTTCCTTATTGTTAATTCCTCATCCCCTGTGTTCTTTGTGGGTAACTTTTGCTATTGCTTCTGTGATTATGGGCCTCATGGGTTTTATGGCCTTCTGGAATGTCAATCTTGATTCCATAGCCATGATTAATCTTGTCATTTATATAGGGTTTTCTTTTGACTTTTCTACTCACACTTCCTATGCATTTGCTTCGAGTTCAGAGCCCTCAGTAAACTGAAAAACCGTTGAGGCATTGTATCTGCTAGGGTACCTTGTGTTACAAAGTGCATTTTCAACAATAATAGGGGTGTGTGTCCTGTCTGCAGCTAAAGCATACATCTTCAGGACATTTTTTAAGATTGTTTCTTGTGATGATATTTGGAGCTGCTCATGGTCTCATTTGTATCCCAGTATTCTTAACTGTTTTTTGAAAGTTAGTTTGAAAAATCACTAACAAATCAAAGACCATTTATAGAATTCCTGATTAGCCCAACCCAATCTGATGAAAACACACCATTAAGAATAGTCAATAAACTAAAAGCAAAGGCATGTTTCCTTGGCTTGGAAATATCATTTAAAAATGTTATTTAAAATATCCTGAGAGAGGAGAGAACAAGATGATAGAGGAGAGGTGGATGTGGAATACATCTCTCTCCACATATGTATCACCAATACACCTTCAGACACAGAAGTGCATGCAGAACACCAGCTGAGAGTGGACAGAAGTACCTGACCGGTGGAAAAGAATATACAGAACCATGCAAAACTCGGTAGGATGAAGGAACCAGGGGGCAAAACCGGAGTGGGAGATCTCAGATCTTCAGGACTACAAACGAGTGCATTCTAATCATAACCCCCAAAATTAAGTTTCTGGGGATAAGATTTCTCAGGATAGATCTAAAGAACCAAAACTGCTTGGCAGGGGTTGTACTCCAAAATAGACAGGAGATAGATCTCCTGATCCCTGAACAAGGAGGGACTTGAACCATCTTGAATGAGACGTGTTGTTTCTGGGTAAATATCTCCAGCTAAGTTAAAGAAAGTCTCACAGTCCTCAAGAAAAACATTCAGATCCTATAGGATCTCAAAGAACGAGCTGCAGAGTTCTCAGGGTGGCTACAGTCTCTCTTTGGGGCTCTTCTCCTGGCCATGGGGAATTTGGAGTTGGCTAATGCCCCTATTAATCCCTGTTATCACCATATTGATGCTGCTTATGATTGCTCCATGTATTGTTTAACCCATTTTGTCTCAACATGCAATGCCAGTTCAACAAGGATATATAAAATTACACCCAACCACGGAAAATATCACTCACCCTTAGATGAACACCACTATAAGGACTCTGAGGCTACAGACTAGCAAAAGAGGGAGGCCCAGTGCCCCTCACCATCCCAACTCAGCAGGAAGTAGCCAGAGAGAGCTGAACACCTCTATTCCCTAAGAAATGGGCCTCCTATCTCTTGAGGTGGGAATGTCAGTTAGAATAGGAAATAGGAAAAAGGAGTCCAAAATGGTGGTGGCTAAAAGACAAAGAAAGGAAAAAGCATGCAAAAGTGGAACAAAAGAAAATGTGAGGACCAGAGTAAGAACCTCTGGTGAGAAAAACAGCCCCCCTTGGATTGCCCAGTTTCCATAGCGCAGGCTCAGGGACAAGAGACAAATGTATAAAAAAAGGAAACCAAGATGGATCGAAGCCTCCCCTTTGGGCTTAGCCTGCTCTCACACCTCGAGGGTGTACTTTCCTATGCTTGCTGAATAAAACTCTGAGCTGTAAGCGAGCTGTAACACTGGTCCGCTGTGTTTCGAAATCTCTGCTGTGGAAAGACAGAACCGAGGAAATCACATACTTCCCTGACATATCACACATTTTATTTATTATCACAATAAAACATTTTTTAGAGCTTACTAATAAAATTGTTTTACCTGTAGCATGATACAGTTGCAAATAATATGATTAGAAGGCATGCCAATAGAAACAAGGGCACCATCGTCATAGAATTTGCCTCAAATTCCAGTTGTCTAGAAAGTTATGTAGAAGACCTGCCACAAAAATATATTCAGGTAAAGAGCTTTCAATACTGATATTGTGTGTTACATATGATATTGAAACACTACAGCTGATTGATTTAAACATTAAAATTCAGTGAAAAAATATGTGGATTATGATTTTAGAATAAGAAGGTAATGAAGATTTGCTTCTTCCCACAAATTCTGGCATGATTTTCAAAGTTACTCTCAAAAATCTAAAGTTTAAAACTCCTGAATACAAAATCTGAATCTTATACGAAACTGTGAAAGTACTCATAACTGTGACATTCTTTCTTTTTCTAAACTTCTATTAGGTTGTTATCTTTTACTATTTTAATTGTACAAACACCATTTCAGAAAGGCCTGAGTAACAAAAGGCTTTTTCCAGAAGCCCTTTTTCCAGAATGAGCCCTTCTCATTTTCACCAGTTTTATTCAGAGTATTAGGTTTGCCAGCCGAAAAATTACTAAGCAGATAACATGTGCCTGGCACTATGCTATAATTTACTTTTAAAACGCTCATCTTTCTTTCTCAAAAACATCATGAAACTTTAAAGTTTTGTTTTTTTATTCCAATGAACTTCAAAAAAAGTTTAGGGGGCTCCCAGAAACAGCAAAGGCTTAAACTGGAAGTAAGAATTGCAGAGTAATTGACCAGAAAACCAAAGATCAATGTCTGTACTCAACAGACCTCCCCTGAGAATGTACAACTTGTGTTCTTAACCAAGATGTTACCAAGAATTCAAGATTTGTGGCTTTTTTTTTTTAGGTCTTATCTCTTTCTAATTAAAAAAAGATTATTGTAGTATAGTTGCTTTACAATGTTGTGTTTCATGTGTACAGCAAAGTGAATCAGTATACACATATGATGAACTAGGGACTGAGGTTCGTGACACTGTACAGGAGACAAGGATCAAGACCATCCTCATGGAAAAGAAATGCACAAAAGGAAAATGGCTGTCTGGGGAGGCCTTACAAATAGCTATGAAGAGAGAATGTGAAAGTGAAAGTGAAGTCGCTCAGTGTGTCTGACTCTTTGCGACCCGTGGACTGTAGCCCACCAAGCTCCTCCGTCCATGGGATTCTCCAGGCAAGAATACTGGCGTGGGTTGCCATTCCCTTCTCCAGGGGATCTTCCTGACCCAGGGATCGAACTCAGGTCTCCCACATTGCAGGCAGATGCTTTAACCTCTGCACCACAGGGGAAGTGAAAAGCAAAGGAGAAAAGGAAAGATAAAAGCATCTGAATGCAGAGTTCCAAAGAATAGCAAGAAGAGATAGGAAAGCCTTCCTCAGTGATCAATGCAAAGAAATAGAGGAAATCAATAGAATGGGAAACACTAGAGATCTCCTCAATAAAACTAGAGATACCAAGGGGACATTTCATGCAAAGATGGGCTCAATAAAGGATAGAAATGGTATGGACCTAACAGAAGCAGAAGATATTAAGAAGAGGTGGCAAGAATACACAGAAGAACTGTACCAAAGAGATCTTCACGACCCAGATAATCACAATGGTGTGATCACTCAGCTAGAGCCAGACATCCTGGAATGTGAAGTCAAGTGGGCCTTAGAAAGCATCACTATGAACAAAGCTAGTGGAGGTGATGGAATTCCAGTGGAGCTCTTTCAAATCCTGGAAGATGATGCTGTGAAAGTGCTGCACTCAATATGCCAGTAAATTTGGAAATCATTGGAAAAGGCTCTGATGCTAGGAGGGATTGGGGGCAGGAGGAAAAGGGGACGACAGACGATAAGATGGCTGGATGGCATCACCGACTCGATGGACGTGAGTTTGAGTGAACTCCGGGAGATGGTGATGGACAGGGAGGCCTGGCATGCTGCGATTCATGGGGTCGCAAAGAGTCGGACATGACTAGCGACTGAACTGAACTCTTTTTTAGAATCTATTGTGGCTTTCTTCAGTGTGCTGTTTTAAGAAAGTTGGATTAAGGATCAAATAAAGCAGAGCACACTAGGCTTTCAGTCAAGGACTTATCTGATAATCTGGGAGTGCTGCTGCTATGGTCCCTGGAACAAGTCTTATCCTTCCCACCTTCTCCTGGCCTCCCTATTAACCCCAGCCGCTAGGTACCTTGATCTTCTTCAAGGCCAGACTCTCTATTCAAGGCTGCCAACCTTCATCAGGAAATGGTTCATCCATGCCTTGCTACATTCATTTTCTTCTCCTTCACCTGTCTTCAGGTAGTACTGTAGCCGCAGGGCTTTGGCCTGGAGGAGTACCGGGATCAGCCCTATGCTGCTGCTAAGTCACTTCAGTCGCGTCCGACTCTATGTGACCCCATAGACGGCAGCCCACCAGGCTCTGCCGTCCTTGGGATTTTCCAGGCAAGAATACTGGAGTGGGTTGCCATTTCCTTCTCCAATGCATGAAAGCGAAAGTGAAGTCGCTCAGTCGTGCCCGACTCTTAGCGACCCCATGGATTGCAGCCTACCAGGCTCCTCCGTCTATGGGATTCTCCAGGCAAGAGCACTGGAGTGGGTTGCCATTGCCTTCTCCCGGATCAGCCCTATACTGTCCCCTAAGACAGTTTCTCCCAGGATGTTGGCCAGGTTGATGATCTGACCAGCTAGGTTGTAGATGGGGAAGGTGATGGTTTTCAGGTTGAGGCCCCTGTTCCTTTCCCAGACAAACAAGAGTGGGTTGTAGGGACACAGGAGCCCTGGTTCTTGGTGCACACCTTGCTGTATGGGATCTAGGTTCTCTGGTCCTGTGTCACAGTCAAAGCCTGCCACACGCCTTCCACCTTGCTAATTTCTTCTAAGATTTCCAGCTCCAGCGGTGTCTCAGTATTGGAGACCACTAGGACAGAGGCATAATTCACCTCAGTGCTCTTCCTGGAGATGAAGATGAGACAGTTGGCGGTGAAATGTTCCTGACAAAGTGTCACTCAGCCTTGGCAGGGCTCCCTACCGGGGTGCATTGCTCCTTGAGGTCTTCATCCTGGGGCAGGTAAATTAGGCCAGTGCTGAGAACAGTCTTCAGTTAACACCATGGACAGCAGCAGGAAGATCCAGGGGTGTGAGCCCACCTTCCAGACCAGCTGGCTGAAGGCCCAAACAGCAGTGGCTTCAGGCAGTCGGTGTGGCAGCAGGGCCACTGGGCCAGCTGATTCTCAGACCGCGATACCGGTGGAGGTAGTGGAGCCTTGGCCGCAACTCGGGAGGGGGCTCTGCGCTCTGCCACGCTGCCCAGACAAGCTCGGTTCCTGGTCTTGACCTGAAGCTGAGGGCGGCTCAAGACCTAGGCCAGGCCCTGCGGGGAGACAGAGCTCTCTCTCCAGGTCAGGCCCGGACTGCAACCTGGGCCCCTGGGACTAGACACAGGCTCTTGCCCCGCCTCCTGCTCTACCCCCGGTGCAACCTTGAGGGATTAAGGCTCATTTCCAGGAATAAAGAACAGGTTCTCGAACAGAAGATCAGAAAAGACCTGCTGGACAGAGTGCCCCTCTCCACCCACCCAATGGTTTCCTGGAGAAGTTCCAAGCAAGTCTGTTTGAACCTGGGCTGCTCACACCTGAATGCTAGAGCGTCCTTGGCAGTCACATGGTAGCCTCAGTTCAGTTCAGGTCAGTCGCTCAGTCATGTCCAACTCTTTGCGACCCCGTGGACCACAGCATGCCAGGCCTCCCTGTCCTTCACCAACTCCCTGAGCTTGATCAAACTCATGTCCATCAAGTCAGTGATGCCATTCAACCAGCTCATCCTCTGTTGTCCCCTTCTCCTCCCACCTTCAATCTTTCCCAGCATCAGGGTCTTTTCCAATGAGTCAGTTCTTTGAATCACGTGGCCAAGGTATTACAGTTTCCACTTCAGCATCAGTCCTCCCAACGAATATTCAGGACTGATTTCCTTTCAGATGGACTGGTTGGATCTCCTTGCAGTCCAAGGGGCTCTCAAGGTCTTCTCCAACACCACAGTTCAAAAGCATCAATTCCTTGGCTCTCAGTTTTCTTTATGGTTCAACTCTCACATCCATACATAACCACTGGAAAAACCATAGCTTTGACTAGAAGAACCTTTATCGGCAAAGTAATGTCTCTGCTTTTGAATATGCTCTCTAGGTTGGTCACAGCTTTTCTTCCAAGGAGCAAGCATCTTTTAATTTCGTGGCTGCAGTCACCATCTGCAGTGATTTTGGAGCCCAAGAAAATAAAGTCTCTCGTTTCCATTGTTTTCCCATCTATTTGCCATAAAGTGATGGGACTACATGCCCATCACTAGCCCCAAATTTGTCCCTGGCACCAATCTTCTCAGGATTTAGTTAATATAAGAAGCACTTCTTAAAGGCGAATAAAATGAGTATTTATGTGACTCAGAAGTGACTGGAAGAATCTGGCTTGTTCACAGACACACACACTCACACACACACCTGCACACAAAAGGCACAGATTTTCCCTGTGTTCTAAGTGGCCGATTTTACCTTTGAGGGGATCATCCAGAAGCATGGTTCTCAGGTAAGCGTTTGGTGAACTGGTACACATCATTTTAGTTATTCTTTACAAACATAACGTTCTCCTTGTAAAAATTTCGAAGTAAATGCATAAAATAAAAAGTGGGAATAGAAGAACCCAAAGCGCAGTCCTAAAACTTCCTTCTATCACGTTCCTCTTCTTAGTGGAACTGTTAAAAAGTGGGAGTTTATCTTTACAAACCATTTTCTTTGCATTTGCAAGCAGGTCCAGATATATGCAAGTGTATCTTTTTCATAAATATTAATGCAGTATCTGTGTATGTATCGAACTCAAGCTCAGGCTTAGGTTGGGAAAAATCCCCTGGAAAAGGGAAAGGCTACCCACTCCAGTATTCTGGCCTGCAGAATTCTGAGGGAGATCAACCCTGGGTAAATCACTGCAGATGGTGACTGCAGCCATGAAATTAAAAGGCGCTTACTCCTTGGAAGAAAAGTTATGACCAACCTAGATAGTATATTCAAAAGCAGAGACATTACTTTGCCGACTAAGGTCCGTCTAGTCAAGGCTATGGTTTTTCCTGTGGTCATGTATGGATGTGAGAGTTGGACTGTGAAGAAGGCTGAGCGCAGAAGAATTGATGCTTTTGAACTGTGGTGTTGGAGAAGACTCTTGAGAGTCCCTTGGACTGCAAGGAGATCCAACCAGTCCATTCTGAAGGAGATCAACCCTGGGATTTCTTTGGAAGGAATGATGCTAAAACTGAAGCTCCAGTACTTTGGGCACCTTATGCGAAGAGTTGACTCATTGGAAAAGACCCTGATGCTGGGAGGGATTGGGGGCAGGAGGAGAAAGGGACGACCGAGGATGAGATGGCTGGATGGCATCATGGACTCAATGGACGTGAGTCTGAGTGAACTCCGGGAGTTGGTGATGGACAGGGAGGCCTGGCGTGCTGCGATTCATGGGGTCGCAAAGAGTCGGACACGACTGCGCGACTGAACTGAACTGAACTGATAGTCCACGGGGTGGCAAAGAGTCCGACAGGACTGAGCGAAAAAGAAAAAAAAAGAAAAAAATCTCTGTATGCAGATTATATTTTTCACCAAATACATCAAAGGATCATAACATGTGACTGTATATAGATTTATCTTATGCTCTTGAATTGCTTTACTTAGCCATAATGCCATTTAGAGATGAATGATGCTAAAGCTGAAACTCCAGTACTTTGGCCACCTCATGCGAAGAGTTAACTCATTGGAAAATACTTTGATGCTGGGAGGAATTGGAGGCAGGAGGAGAAGGGGATGACCGAGGATAGATGGCTGGATGGCATCACTGACTTGATGGACATGAATCTGAGTGAACTCCAGGAGTTGGTGATGAACAGGGAGGCCTGGCGTGCTGCGATTCATGGGGTCGCAAAGAGTCGGACACGACTGAGCGACTGAACTGAACTGAATTGGAGATTGTTTATTACCTAACTAATTTGCCTAGGATCACACTCCCATTGTTTTGTTTAGCCACATGTACATTGCATTTTGCACACTGATTACTTTCCATTGTCTCTAAAAGACAAACTTTTGCCTCACTTTTTAGAATCCCTGCAAGAGATCAAATATCACGGCGCATAAGATTATGACCTAACATCATGTTCTCATCCTACGGAGTCCTCTTTCTATGGTATCAATACTTTCAAATCCTCATTCCCATAAAGTGAGCAAAGGACTCTAAAGTCAAATGCTCCTCCACTCATCCAAGAAATGGTTCTTGATCTTCAACTATGTGCACGTTTGTACTTTAGGGTCCTTGACACAGAGAGGGAGAAAATTTTGGTTTTCCCCTATAAAATATACGTCTCCTTAGATATCAGATAAGCATCACCCTTTCCAGTCATATCTACAATTGTTTACTGGGTGTGGAGTTTCAGTTTTGTAAAATGAAGAGTTCTGGAGCAGGTGGTGGTGGTGAGAGCTATATGATACTGCAGGTGTTTTGAATACACTCAGTGGTATGTGTGCCCTGTCACTAAGTCGTGTCTGACTCTTTCTGACCCCATGGCCTGTAGCCTGCCAGTCTCCTCTGTCCATGGAATTTTCCAGGCAAGAGAACTGGGGTGGGTTGCCAGTTCCTCCTCCAGAGTATCTTCCCGACCCAGGGAATGCACCTCTTGCACTGGCAGTCAGATTCTTTACCACTGAGCTACCTGGTGTGTACCTTTACCACAATTGGGGGGGAAAAAAAGGGAAACAAAACAAAACCAGATGTACAGAATTACTAAATATCTACTTTGAAGTTTTAAAAGGAAACAGATAAATACAAAATGTATGTGCCTGCTCTGTGCTGCTAAGTCGCTTCAGTCGTGTCCGACTCTGTGCGACCCCATAGACAGCAGCCCACCAGGCTCCGCCGTCCCTGGGATTCTCCAGGCAAGAACACTGGAGTGGGTTGCCATTTCCTTCTCCAATGGATGAAAGTGAAAAGTGAAAGGGAAGTCGCTCAGTCATGTCCGACTCTCAGCGATCCCATGGACTGCAGCCTTCCAGGCTTCTCCATCCATGGGATTTTCCAGGCAGGAGTACTGGAGTGGGGTGCCATTGCCTTCTCCAAGGCTGAAAATAGAGGCAAAATGTATGTCCTGTGTCTTCTAGATCTGTACCATGTAGAGATGTACATGGACCATGTACATAGATGTACTATGTTTTCTAAATCTGTTCTAGACACTTCTGCCACTCTACAAACGTTCGATTTATTCTCCACACTGCTTACAATGTGCTTTTGATTATCATGAAATAGCACAAATAAAATACACCCAACTTAACATCAAAGTTCTTGATGAATAACACAAGAACTTCCCTAAAAAAGTCACATTTCCACATGAGCAATTAAATAAGAATACATTTCTTCTGACAAAGAATTTTAACCAGAAACTGGTAATAGTGACTGTCCTGCCCAGAACCAAACTAGGGGGATAGGGCACAGAATTTTGGATCCTGAATTTCCCCATGGTATGAATACAGGAAAATTAGTCCCTTACTGGACCAAAGCCTGTTCAGTCACCTCTACACAGGTGTGTAAACTGCTCTCCTTTCCCCTAGTCTCGCTCACCCCTCCTGTCACCTCCATGACCACCATGCTTCCTCTCAGTACCACCATCCACTATCCACACAGGGCAAGCGTGGTCCTCAGAACACAAACATGCCACCATCAGCCCCACATGCTTAGAAATCTCCCCTGGTTTCGCCCTCGGCCTGCTCACTAAGTTCCAGCCACACTGGCCTTTGGGAATGACCAGGTCCCTGGGCATCCCATCCTCTTTCAAGCAAGACTCAGGGCCTTTGCACATGCTGTTTCCTCCAAAGATGCTCTCTGCCCACAGTTACTTCATCACTAAAACCCACCTCTTCAAGCTCCAGCTGAAGAGTCTGTTCCTCGGAGAGAATTTCCAGGATTTCTCAATCTACCAATGTTTTCAGTGCATGATTCTCTCTCTCCCAGTGTTGTGTTTTCCTTCACGGTAGGTACTCGGACCCGCTTTAGCTGCATTTAACCTCTGCCTTCTGCATGACACTGTTTTGAGGGCCACGGGGGCAAACCTCTTGATTCTGCTGTTTACAATCGAAACACCAGAGCCCTTTATCAGCTCAAAACTGTTGAGTGCACATCTGTTGCATGAACAAATGAAGGACTTGGGAACCTGACTGCAGGACTTTCCATTTCCCTTACATTTACTGCGGAGAAGGCAACGGCACCCCACTCCAGTACTCTTGCCTGGAAAATCCCATGGACGGAGGAGCCTGGTAAGCTGCAGTCCATGGGGTTGCACAGAGTCGGACACAACTGAACGACTTCACTTTGACTTTCCACTTTCACGCATTGGAGAAGGAAATGGCAACCCACTCCAGCGTTCTTGCCTGGAGAATCCCAGGGATGGGGGAGCCTAATGGGCTGCTGTCTAGGGGGTCGCACAGAGTTGGACACAACTGAAGCAACTTAGCAGTAGCAGACCTCTTGCGGATAAGTTGCTCATTCATCAGTATCTATCCTTAAACACAGTCACTGCAAAGTGTTCCTACTGTTCTGTGTACTCCACACACCCTAACAACATGCTACTGATTTCTATGCCCAACTAACTGATGAAAACACTACCTAACAAGGACAGGGATGAAATCTCAAGTTGCAGACATACTTCTCTGCAGGATGAGCTCTCAATAACTCAATTTGCCTCCAGCAGTCAGTAGTCCTGTGTCTTGTTCTTCACTCAATCACAGGTCCTCTGAAGTCTGTCATTCAGCTCAAATTCTCTTCTGTGCCAACTACCATGCTAGGCTCTAAACAGTCTGCAACTCCAGAGCCCTTTAGCCTACCAACCTGTAGTGTTCCGCGCACGAGTTCCCAGCCAACTTCACTAGAGCTTTCTGAAGTCATTGCTACTCCTGCTAAATTTGCAAACTGCCTGTTTTCCCTTTAAACCCACTAAGGCCTCACCTGATGAAAACAAGCAGCGGAAGCAACATACTTCACCCGTCAGGTCTGTTACTTGCTCCTGGGTCACCTCTTCTGCATCCACCCTAATTCCTTTCAAGTCACACCAGTCAGACAAGAAGTATGTATCGAACAGCTACCATGTGCCAGCACTATTTGGTCCCTAGAGACATAACAACCATTAACCCAAATCCTTCTGCTTCTGTATAGCTAGGGTATGATCAGGCTCACACAGAATTAAAAAAAACAAACCATATCTAAAAACTGTTAAGGTGATCTGACATCAATATCATATTTCTTAAACTGTTTTAAAAGATCAACGTACCAACTTACACATCAGGTAGGTTTTGCTTGTATAAAGCTTTCATCTCCTCCAGAACTTGCCTCAGTCCATCCTCCTGGAACATATAAAATTACACTCATTAATTCCCCCACCAAGTTTGTAGCAATACTCTATGCTTATGTACCTTATGAAAAACCAATAGACCTTCCACACCTACTAAGATGGCTATGATGACAAGTGTTGGAGAGGATGGGGAGAAACTGGAACACTTGTCCAATACAGGGAGGAATGTAAAATGGTACAGCCCTACAGAAAACAGCCTTCTGGGTCCACAAAAAGTCAAATTTTGAATTCTCATATTATCCAGCAATTCCTCTTCTAGGTATACACTCAAGAGGGTGTTCACGGGGTCACAAGAGTTGGACAAGACTGAGCAACTAACACACAATGTGTCACAGGGAGCCTTGGATATCATAAAATTTCTGTGTTAAGAATATGACTGCTGAGTGGAAAATGGCCACTGGGCAAGTGTGGGAGTGAGGAGGCAGAGTACTGACCAGAGAAGTCTGCTGGATGGCTTCTAGGATGGAAACTGGCACACATACCAGTGTACCACGTACAGAGCAGGCACTCAGTAAAGGTAGAACTGTTTCTGACATAAGAGCGATAGGGAAGGGTAGCGAGCAGGTCTCCCCTCCCTCAAGGGGTCAGTGAGACGAGCAGGGGTCGTACCTCGGGTGGCAGAGGAGTGAGTAGAAGTTGGTTCAACTACCCTTTTGAGTCATTGTTTGCCGGTGGTTCTGGGAGGGGCTGGACAATGGCGGTGGCACTTCGGTGATTGGGCAGGCAGGCAGGAAGTCGCATCTCTGCGCTGCGGGGATGAGCAAACGTCAGTCCCTAACAGTGGCTCAGCGGCCGTCGGCCTCCGGGTCATCTCCCACCAGCTCCCTCTCCAGTTCTTTGACGAGATCAATTACGGTTTCTCAGTCTTACGTAAAGCACGGGGCATACTCAACTGCAAGACAAGTTCCCTCACATTCTGTCTTGGCGAATCTGGCCTCAGTACCTGCGGGCGCACGGGAGAGCACCTGACGCTCCGGCGAGTTGGCCCCACCCCCTCCGCTCGGCCCCGCCCCTGCGGGGCGGTGGAAACTTCCGACTCGGCTAACGAGCTCCGCCCACAGGTCCTGGGGCCCCGCCCATGGGCTGTCCTCTGTGCGCTCGGGAGCCTCGGTCCACTCCTGTCACTCGGGGCTCCGCCCACGGGCGGAGCCTCCGTCCAGCGCTCTGGGCGCACGCGCTGCCTGCCCAGCCCGCGGCCCGGATCAGCCGGCGCCCACGTCCTCCCGGGAGCGCGCGCGCCGGTGCGGGTGCGTGCGTGAGCGTGCGCGCCCCCGCCGCTTCTGCCGGTGCTGCTCCCGCGCCCTCTGCCGCTACCCCCGCCGCCGTCGCCGCCGGGTCCCGAATCGCAGCCCCGGCTGAAGAGCGCGTCGGCCGGCTGCCCAGGAGCGCCGCGCAGGCAAGAGCGGAGCCGCGGAGTCGGCGGGCGGGCGGGCGCGCGGACAGGTGAGCTCGCGGCGGGCCGGCGGCCTCGCGTCAGGCCGGGCTGCCGGGCAGGCGGGCGGGGGTCGAGGTGACGGGGGCGGGATAAGCGAGCGGGGGCGGGGCGCTAGGTGAGGGTGACGCGGGGCAGGGTGAGGGGGTGCGGGGTGGCGGGGCGCAGGGCGGCGGGGGCGCGCGCCCG
>SJXQ01000589.1:776997-803954 GCA_006408695.1 Aepyceros melampus | reverse complement strand
CCCTTCCTAGCTCTCGGGGCGGGCCGGGGTCGGCGGTACGGCCTCAGAAGCGGCAGGAAGGCCTAGGCCGTGCGCCGCGGTCGGGCTGCCGGGCCCTCCCTGGGGGCGGCCAAAGACCTTACGTGCGGCCGCCGAGCCCTCCCCCCGGGGCAGCTCGCGCTCCGGGACTGGGGTCTGTGCAGGGCGCCCCCGCCTCCGGGAGGGTCTTTCCTGTCCTGCGGGCGAGACGGGGAGCGCCACCGGTCCTGGAGCCACGTAACCTATGTCTGGGGCATTATGTTTATAGCTCATGGAATTGAGCTTTATTCCTTGACGCTGTGTAAATTAATCTCGCGGGTGAAAATCATCCAATTTGTAAGAAAAAAACGTTTTTTCTCCCTTGGCGGGACATCATTTGAAGCGGTGCCTGTGTTGCAGTCATACAAGAGAGGGTCAGGATCTCATCCCTGTGGGTTCGAACTTGTTTGCGTTGAGGGGCTGGATTAAGGATTGCCTTTTCTTGTGCCTGAGAGATGAGTTCTCAATATTTGCTCGGTTGTGTTATGCTGGGAAAGGAAGCGAAGGTTTCCGTTTTATTTTGGTTTCCAGGTTTAGGCTTAATAGGGGTCATAACTTGAGAGGTGGCTCTGCTGGATACCTTTGTCCTTACTAGTTGTCTGTTTAAAAACTATCTGCTAACCTAACAGTTATTCTGCCCCATCTGTAATCTGGTTGCCTCAAGGCGGAACTTCAGGCAAAGCTCCTGAGATTTTATGTTCATTTATTTGCTTCTGTCTTGTTAAACGTGGTGCTGAATTTCAGGATCAAGGCACCTGTCAAACTTTGAGACATGAAATTATGAGGCAGGACTCAGAGGCTTTGAGAAACTTCTTGCCTGAGAGCTGCACAGTTCTTCCACCTCTGTCAAGGTTGCAGAACTTGAGTTCCCTCAGGTGGGACCTCTGATGGCATGTGGCCAAGCCAGGGGCTGGGTGGCTGTTGCTTCCAGCAGCATGGGGCTGTGAGGGGCACACATGCTGCTGGAGCCCGTTGCCTGGACCTCTAAACGTGGTGAAGGCAGAGCATCCAGGGGTTATCTGATGAGCAGACACTTAGGAGGCACATGGCGGAGACTCGGCTTTGCTGAGGGGGCCTCAGCTGTGGAACTCTTGTGGCCTGGGATGGGGACCCTTGTGGGCAGAGATGCCTGTCAGTCCACTCCCAGCCTCTGTAACCAGTCTCCTCCCTCTGGCCCCTGTCTCATTCTGACCCCTGCCACAGTGGCTTCTCGGCCTGTTTCTTGACAGACTTCCTTGCTCCTTCCTGGTTCTACCTAGATCACTGGCGTCGTTACCTTTAGCCTCAGGGCAGGTAGCCCTTCCCCGACTGCCTGCCTGCTGTTTCAACTCAGTTCAGTTCAGTTGTTCAGCCCTGTCTGACTCTTTGCAAGCCCGTGAACTGCAGCACGCCAGGCCTCCCTGTCTGTCACCACCTCCCGAAGCTTGCTCAAACTCAAGTCCATCAAGTCGGTGATGCCATCCAACCATCATTCTCTGTCATCCCCTTCTCCTCCTGCCTTCTGTCTTTCTCAGCATCAGGGTCTTTTCCACTGTGTCACTTCTTTGCATCAGATGGCCAAAGTATTGAAGCTTCAACATTAGTCCTTCCAATGAATATCCAGGACTGATTTCCTATAGGATTGACTGGTTTGATCTCCTCGCAGTCCAAGGGACTCTCAAGAGTCCTCCAGCACCACAGTTCAGAAGCAACTCACCACCTCCTGTTCCCTGTTTCCCTTCCCTGCTTAGTTTTCCCACTGTACTTCATTCTTCTAATGTCCTACTTAATATATTTATTATAATTTAATATTTCACTGTGAGGTAAAGTCCACAGGGAGCCTGTTTGTGCAGAGAACGGGCTGGCACATGCTGCATGCCCGGGAAATACTGACAGAGAAAGTGGAGGTGACGAGCTTGGCAGCAGCCTGCGTCTCTAGGAAGTCACTGTGGTCCTTGAGGTGCTGGCTGCTGAGGGAGATCTGGCAAGTTACCTCCCATTTGGGAAAGCATAACCAGTTAGCGATGGGCAGAAAGGTCTTTGGACCTCCTTGTAAACCTTTGTGCAACTTTTAGTCTATAGTTAGTCAAAAAGGTTTTTGTCAGCTCTTGTCTTCAGTTAACTTCCCAGAAAAGTAAATCCCACACATTAGCCTCAGATACTCAGTGACATTTGTTGATAAAAATGAGTGAGGTGGAGTAACCCGTTAAAACCACATGAAAATGAGCTGTCCCTCAGGCGTGCTCTGAATCCTCCTATGTGACGGAAGGACTCAAGTCATTTTCAGAACCTTCACTCAGTGAGTTTATGTTCTTGGTTTTCATTCACTGTGTTACCGTGGTGCCGGGACCGAGGCATCCCTTGGCCTTTTGTGTTCTTGAGCTCCCTTGCTCTCAGAGGGTGGGTGCTCTGTGCTCCAAGCGGAGCTACCCTAAAGACTAGTGTTTTGTTCTGTCTCAGTCCTGGACTTGGAGTCAGGCCTCTGTGCTGGTTCCTGTGCTAACTTCCTGCCACTGCCACCACCAGGCAGAATCCCTGGTAAGCTGCTGATGGTGCATCTCAGAGCCTAGGCATGACGTGCTTGCCTTGGTTATGGGCTGTAGCCGATGCTCAGTGGGTGTCAAATGAATGACTAAAATGCTGTGCAGCAGCTGTGCAGGGGGTAAGGGAACAAGGTGGAGTTTTATACAAGGTAAGAGTTTGCTTCTAAATTCAGAGACTAAAATGAGCATGATCTGTACAAAAAATTTATTGGGGTGTAATTGATTTTACAAATGATATTTTTTTTGGCCACACCACAGGGTACGTGGGATCTTAGTTACCCAAACAAGGACTGAACCCACATTCCCTACAGTAGAGTTGCAACCACTAGACCCCTAGGGAAGTCTGCAAATGATCGTGATAGAAACAGATATAATCACCCTTGAAAAAATTCCCTAACTCCTTTTAAAAGTACTTTGTACAAGGTTTGGAGTATACAGTGCTGTAGGTGAACCATATCTCAGCCAATGAGGTCAACCAGTGTTCCAGGAAGGAGACAAATTCTTGTGTTTCAGGGGACAAGTGTGGCACATGACGACCAGCTCTTGCAAAAGCAGTGTGGAGGAGACTCTTAGCTCTTGATGGCGCCCTTGTGGGTCTCCCGGTGCTCCCCACACAGCAGTTAAGACTGCAGTGCTTCCCAGTGGAGCTCCTTTTTATGTTCTTGTTGGCTGGGCAGAGTGGAGCATTATTGAACTACAGACTGCCTCTTGCTCCGTCACAGTCCTTCCCTGTCTGTGTTGGCAGGGCCTGTGATTGAATTTCCTTCCTGAAAGAGGACGAGACTCAGGCTCAAGTGCTTGACCACTGAGATGAGGGTCATGGAACCTGCCCTTACTGCCTGTTGGGGAGTACAGGAGATATAAGTAGGAAGCTGTGTTCTCAACTGCTTCCTAAATACAAGTGACAAAGATGCTAAAAAATGAGAATATCCATATTTTACGAAGATGCTACCCCTTATTTAAGAGAGGGAATGAGGGGACTGTTGGGACCTCCTTGGTGGTCCGTGGTTAAAACTCCATGCTTCCAGTGCAGAGGGCATGGGTTCCATCCCTGTTGGAGAACTAAGATCCTGTATGTCAAGAGGGGTGGCCAAAAAAAGAAAAGAAGGAACTGTTAGGCCTTCTGTCCTGATGGCAGGGCGATGCTCAGATAGTGATAGTGCCCGGAGAGGATTAATACTGGTCTGTTACTGGTCAGTCGAAATTCAACCCAGAAGATTTAAGGATTCGATTACCAAAACAGCCTTTAGTTTCGATTTTGTCTTTTGTCACCTTTGCATCAGTTTTGTTTGAGGATGTTTTATCGGTGAAATGGTACGTTCTGCCTTAGTTCTTGGCACTGGCAGACATTTAATAGATTTTGTCTTTAGCAGATAAGAATTGTTTCCAATTCCAAGAGCTTTGCAGACATATTGGTAATTGACATTGGTGAGACCATGCATTCAGTGGATATCATGAAAATGCCCTCATGTTTCCTTTTCAGGGGTTGTCTATGTACTTCAGAGGTCCACTTTACTCACGAATCTTTCACTTTGTAGGTGTGTCCATGTGACTGGTTTTTAAAACTTGGTTCTGTGACAGAAACCATAGTCCTTTATTCATGACACATTAAACCCAGCTACCCAAGTAATATTTTTAAACTGTGTGATACCTTATGAGTGATCAGTGAATATTCCTTGACTGTACGAGTATGAATGAGCCTTATTCATTATGAGTTACTTATAATTTTTCTACACTGAACACTGAGCACTGGAAAACATGGTGGTTTACAAAGTGGAACGTACAGTCTCCATTGCTGTGTTCTAAGGAATTCTATTGGAGAAGGAAATGGCAACTCACTCTAGTATTCTTGCCTGGAGAATCCCATGGAGAGAAGAGCCTGGTAGGCTACAGTCCATGGGTAGCAAAGAGTAGGACAGGACTGAGCTACGCCAATTGGTTATAAAGTTGCAGTCCTGAGAGTCAGAGGATTGGAATGCTGACTTGCTACCCCTATGGGCTGTGCCCCGCCCTGGCTATCTCTGGGATGACCAGTTTCTTTCTTAGAGAGCTCTCCCTAGGGCCCTGTGCCTCCATTCTCTGGGCGGGTGGAGTGGAAATGTGCTAGACTGAACTCAACCTGTCCTGTCCTGGCCTGTGGTACCTCAGAGGTAATGAATTGAGGGCTGGGGGCCAAGACCTTGGGCCCCTGTCACAGCCTCAACTCAGCCAGGCTGGGCTCTGCACAGGGAGCGTGTGCCACCTGCCTGGCTTTTAGTTTCCCTTCTATTATTGGAAGGGATTAATAGCATAGCAAATGTTTGATTTTTAGCTAGGCTGTCCCATTGAATTTTTCTTGATTAAGTAGTGTCTTTCATCATGAGAGGGTATCTCTAAGATAAATGAAAAATTCTGGGTCAGAGAATACGAACTTTGTTGTTTTTGCCAGATATTACGAGATTTGTATACTCTCTGGCAGGTACAAAGGATTTTAACACTTTAATATTTTACATTTTGCTGCTCACTTAGGTACTGCTCTAGGGTTTGATAGTAAAATGTGAGGATCTTTTTGACAGTTGTAATAAATTTTGCTGTGTCCTTTAAATTAAGATTTTAAAATAAAAAAGAGTGATAGTTTCGTGATAGACTTTTTCTGATGCATGAAACCAGGCCACATCTGTTTTCTTGTTTTGTTTTTAATTAACCGAAAAAAGAAATTGTATTCCAGATAACAATGTTTACTGGGCTGTGTTTTTTTCAAATTACTTATTTATTTATTTTGGGCCCTGCTGGATCTTTGTTGCTGCACAGGCTTTTCTCTGGTTGTGGTGAGCGGGAGACTCGCCAGTTGCAGTGCACAGGCTTCTCATTGCAGTGGCTTCTCTTGTTGCAGAGCATAGGCTCTAGGAGCACAGGGTTTGGTAACTATGCACATGGGCTTAGTTGCTCCGAGTTTTGCGGGATCTTCCTGGACCAGGGATCGAACCCGTGTCTCCTGCACTGGCAGGCAGTCTTTACCACCAAGCCACCAGGGAAGCTGTTTACTGGACTCTATTTACTTTTGAATCACGAGGCTCATCACATGTAAAGTTAAAATTTTTAGTGCAGTTTAATGACTCAGTTTCATTTTAAGATGAAACTAGAATGTCTAAAGATTATATTTGGAGTATTTTTTAACTGTCTAGTTGTAGTTGTTTTCAGTTTGAAGCAGTTTGTTCTCCTCTTCAGTTCATGTGGAGGAGACTTCCCCCCTCCACCCCACCCCACCCCCCCCAGCTGCAAGCCCTCTGAAGCGATCTGCTTGAGAGGCAGCCAGGCTCCTTCCTGTGCATCTGCCTTAATCCCTGGGACAGCTTGCATGGGTAGCTGTTATCCAATTGTATAGATAAGGAGACACGTTGACGTGCTTGGTATTGGGGGTTGAGCACAATCAGTGTTGTCACCCACCTTACCATGACAGCATGGGATTTCCTTCTTAAAATGCTGTTTCTATTGGTGCCATTCTCTTGCATCATCCTACCTGGTTGGGTGATTCTAGCTGACTGTTACCAGCAGCATCCTACTCCCTGGCATATAGTACCAATGTGACGCCCACACTTGTTTCATCTGCCCCTGCCCTTTCTTTTATAAAAATTGATCCATGACAAGGATAACTGAGGGGGCTGTCCTGGCGGCCAAGTAGGCCAGCTGTCCAGCCATCTCATCCTCACTCAGGCTGGCTGATTGCGGGGCACATAGGTGTTAGGGGCACTCTTGGACCTACTGGCTTCTGGGGGTGCTGTGCAAACCTTCGTAAGCATCTGTGTCCCTCCACCCCACCCCCCCCCCCCCAGCTGCAAGCCCTCTGAAGCGATCTGCTTGAGAGGCAGCCAGGCTCCTTCCTGTGCATCTGCCTTAATCCCTGGGACAGCTTGCATGGGTAGCTGTTATCCAATTGTATAGATAAGGAGACACGTTGACGTGCTTGGTATTGGGGGTTGAGCACAATCAGTGTTGTCACCCACCTTACCATGACAGCATGGGATTTCCTTCTTAAAATGCTGTTTCTATTGGTGCCATTCTCTTGCATCATCCTACCTGGTTGGGTGATTCTAGCTGACTGTTACCAGCAGCATCCTACTCCCTGGCATATAGTACCAATGTGACGCCCACACTTGTTTCATCTGCCCCTGCCCTTTCTTTTATAAAAATTGATCCATGACAAGGATAACTGAGGGGGCTGTCCTGGCGGCCAAGTAGGCCAGCTGTCCAGCCATCTCATCCTCACTCAGGCTGGCTGATTGCGGGGCACATAGGTGTTAGGGGCACTCTTGGACCTACTGGCTTCTGGGGGTGCTGTGCAAACCTTCGTAAGCATCTGTGATCTACCGTTTTCCTTTTTTTTTTTTCCAAGGCTGGACTGTGCAGCCTGTAGAATCTTAGTTCCCTGACCAGGGGTCAAACCCGTGCCCCCTGCGTTGGGAGCACAGAGTTTTAATCACTTGACTATCAGTGAAGTTCTTATGATCTACCTTTTACTTGTAGCATTCCTTAAACTCCTCACAGAATTGCAGTGTCATGAGGTAAACCTGTTATTTCATCAGACCCTCATGCTGCTCTCTGGAGTGGGCAGCGGTCTTTGTCCTGTCCCCAACCAGAATGACCATCCAGCTGATGAACAGCGCACCTCTTTGTGGTGATCACAGGGGAAGAGTGTGTTTCCGTGAGCAGCAGCTTGATACAGCCTTACCTGGTCACATGCTAGCCCCCTAAAGCCTTGAAGGCAGGTGTTTTCCTATATTTTTAAAAGGCAGATGACAAGAAGGCAAATTAGTGAACTTTGGATTTTATATCAAAAATATATGTAGCAACAACAACAAAAAAATTCAACAATAGTGTTCAAGCTGAGAGTTTGAATATAACCTTCCTAACTTTAATTCACCATTATGAGCTTTGTTTGTGTAGTCTTCTCATCTGTAAATTGGAGGCCAAAGTAGTAATTGCTCATGTTTATCATGTACCCAGCACTGTTTTCTTCAGTTTGCAGGAGCTTGCTCACAAACACTCCATGCCAGGCCAGCTCCAGCCCTACTGGATGAAAAGGAGGTGGAGGTGTTGAGTAACTGCTCGGGTCCTGGAGTCCATAAGTGGCAGAACCGGGCTTCAGCCCAGGCAAGTGACCTGAGAGCTGCCCTCCCACCCCTCCTGGACTAGGTACCTGCCCCACAGACCTCTTGGTCTAGAGCATGTGTGCCCCAAATGCCTGTACATGGTGAGCACGCCTAGACTGTAACTGACGTGTTGGTGAAATTTCCATGATAATCACGAGGCCTGTCACCAGTGTAACTGCAACAGCACATGCATGTGTCTTGACGCTCACCTCTGACGTCAGACATCTCTTTACAGATGGCTTGTCACCAGGTGGTTGGTGCAGCTCATACTTGGTTTCGTGCTGGATTTGACAGAATGGTTGGTTTTGGTTCTGGCTTCAGGGAGCTGGCCCACTGCTTCATCAGAGACAGTCAGCCCACAGTGGGAACCCTGGGCTGGCCCGTCCCAGGGGGTAGTCCTGGCTGGTGAGACACGGAAAGCATCATGGCTGCATCTGCCACGTTTTATGGACTTTCACCCACTGTGTGTGTCTTAAGCTTCCATTCATTCTGGAGTTGGAGCGTCCATCCACTTGCTAGGGGTGGCGCTGCCCCCAAGGTGACAGGTCGTCGGGTTGTCAGTGTCATGGCCTGCACTGCTCAGCCCCTGGGCTCTCTTGAAGCCTTAAATAGGTCTCTTAGCCTGCACACTTCTGAGTGACTGTGATTTCGGTCACAAGCATTTTCATGCGATGTTCACAGTTGAGGATTTGAAAGTTGTGAGGATCCTTCTTGGTAGTCATTCACAAGAGTGGCCTTGTCCCTGACCCTCTCTGCCTTTTCTGTCATAGAACACGTCCCTCCTGTTCTCCAATCTGCCTGTTGATGTGCAGCCTGTCCAGTGAAAGCCAGGGGCAGTGGATGGCTCCCTGGGTGGAAGGGGCCTGTGACTTCAGCCCTCTGAGATGGTCAGCGTTCTGAGTGTGAAACACCAGCACCCAGAAAGCTCCGCTGCCCATTGCTTTTATAAGAAACACTTTTGCTGTCTAGTTTCATATTCAGCTTTGGGACTATGTTAAGGTTTTCTGGAAATGTTTGGTCATAGCATGGTCAGCCCAGAATCTCTTGCTGCAGCTTTGCACCTAGGTGAGTACCTGTTAGCTCCAGTGCTGAGGCGGATATGTTGCTGGGTCGTTCGGTCATGCTTGGGGTGTGAGGGTTCTTGCTTGCTTTAGGCCCCTTTACACTGAGGCAGTGTCGCCCTGCTGTTTGTGCCTCAGGGACACCGACCAGGAGGGCCAGGGTGGAAGTGAGGCACTGCCGTCTACATTGGGCCATCGGCAGCCTTCTCTTGGAGTCATAGGCTTTTGAGAATGTTCAATTCGACTCTCCTTGTATTCAAACATGTAAGTTACTTTGATCAACTTCTGACTTTTTCCTTTTGACTGAAAGCATTAGGTTATGAAAGAAAATTCTTATTTGGTTTCTGGACATAAGTCACAACTGATAAAATTAATTCCACAGACGTGCTGACCACTCTGCCAGGACTGAGGCAGCACTCGGTTTATTCCTCAGAAGGGCTTCAAGTGTGACCTGCTGGGGCCTTTTCGTTCCCCTAGGGGTGTTGCTGAGCCCGTGCCGGTCAGCTTGTTGCTCCCTCTGTGGGGCAGAGTGTCCACTCTCTTCAGTACAGGAACACACGCTCTCAGTGAGCAAACGTGGCTTAGCTGCTGCTCTCTGGTGGGTTGGTCCTCCCTTGGACACTGATGATGGTGGGAAGTCCTTCTTAAAGAGGAACCTATTTTACTCACTTAATTATCTCTCTTTATTTTAAGGCTTGGCATCACTGTTGCTTTTTATTAAGGCAGAAAGGTGTCATCTGTAGGAGTTTCTCTGTTTTCCTAGCCAATGTAGAAATTCTGTACATTTGACATTCATTTTAAGTTAGGAGCAAAGGTAGCAGATGACCATACTTGGCAGCATCCCTTCTACATCTCCCATGTTGGCTGATTCTGCTTATACTCAGGTAGGTGCATTTCTTCAGATGCATCTGTAGTCATTGGCGGCCATTTCCTCCTGCTCTGCAGTGTACTGACGTTTTCCTGCTGGTGTAGATGATGAGCTCAGGGTTGCACGTGCAGACCATGGGTGTTCCCGTGTATCTGTCCCTGCTCTGGGGAAAGCTGGCTCTCCCCTGCCTGAGGAGGTGCCCCAGGTCCTTTTTTCCAGGTTCATCATGGATTGTAAAGGAAGATCCCTTCAAAGAAGAGAGGTCAGCTGTCTTTGGGACACCAGTTGTGTCTCATCTTTAGTATTTTTGTTTTCAGTGAAGTTTTTTTTTTCTGAGGGTCGGGCCCTGAGTGTGAGGGCAAAGCAGCTGTCCCTGAAGTGCTGGCTGGTGGTCCCTGGCGTCACCTGACAGACCCTTGCTCCTGCTGTCCTGACTCAAGCCTCAGCGTCCTTGTCGTCCTGCCCAGTATAGTGTGCTCCTGTCCCCGTGTGACAGACTTTGTCCTGCACTGTCATCTTACAACCTGAAGGGCATTGGCCTTTATTCCTTCTTCCTCCCTGTGACTTTTCTTTGTCCTTTTACCTTTATGCTGTCAAGGCAGATGTTTATGTTGGTCTGTAATTTACTGTTGAAAATCCATAAGTTATTCCCCTTTGTGGAAACATTGTTTAAACAGAGCCTGGTCCCTACCCTGATGAAGTTTCTTCCCAGAGTAGTGCCTCTCTCTCCCCAGATTCCTAATAGCCAGTCTTACACTATTAGCCTGTTTCTTAGCTCCTCTGTGTTCAGACTGCCCATGATGTGATTTGTGATTTTTGTGGCCTGGAACTTGCCTCTGGGCACTCTGTCCTCTGGCCCCTGGCAACACAGTGGCTTTTCAGGCTGCCTGTCCAGCCATACCTCTGGGATGACCACTGGTGTTTGGGGAGGCTTCATTGCTCACAGCAGCCCTAGAAACTGCATCTCAGAGGAGCAGAGACAGTGAGTGGCCCGCTATGGCCTTGCACCACTGCCTCCCCCTGGAGGATCACAGAGCACAGCTGTCTGCACATCGGGAGGTGTTACTCTGGAGATTACCTGCCCAGGGTTTTTTTTTGTTTGTTTGTTTTTTTAATTTTTGGCTGTGCTGTGTCTTTGCTGCTGTGCAGGCTTTTCGCTGGTTATGGCTAGTGAAGGGTGCTCTCGTGCCTGGGCCTCTTGTGGTAGTGGCTTTTCTCATGGAGCACAGGCTCTAGGGCTTCAGTAGTTGTGGCGCACGGGCTTAGTTGCTCCGAAGTATGTGGGCTTTTCACGGATCAGGAATCCAACCTGTGTCTCCTGCATTGATAGTGGATTCTTTACCACTGAGCTACCAGGGAAGCCTGGCCCTGCTCTTTATTAAAGACAATTTTTTTTAGAGCCACCAGGAAAGACATTATCAAGGCTTTTAAATCTACCTTGTTTTCATAGTAGGTGCTTGTGTTAAAACATGATTATTTTAGTTATTATGTAATGGTATGTGTAGAAGTAACAAAGAATTTGTAGCTCTTGTAGAAATTTTGAGACTACCTCAGGTAATTTTGAAGATTTTTGAATACAGTATCCTTAGAATGAAACCTAATAGCCTCCCCACTCCCCCTCCCAAGACCCCTCAGAGAGAAATGTAGTGCACCTGCTGGGCCCAGGGAGAGACGGGCCGTTCTTCAGAGCTTCTGGGACTAGCTAGCATCACTTGGACGAGCGGAGCTGGTCTGTCTCTCAGGCTCGCCCAGGTTAACTCCAGATGGAGAGGTTACCTGTGGGCAAGGCAACAGAACTTTAGAGTGCAGTGTAGAAGTCACTGTGGATTAGGGGATGGAGAAGGATTTATTGAACAAAAATGGGGAAAAATAGATTAACACATTTACAAAGATTTGATATATTCAGTTACATAAAAATTAGAGGGAATTTCCTGGTGGTCCTCTGGTTAGGGCTCCACACCTTCGCTGCCTGGGGTGAGGTTTCAGTCCTTGGTCGAGGAACCAAGATCCCGCATGCCTCGGCCAAAAAATAAAAAGGGAGAGGTATGTTACAGGGTAATGGGCATATAGATAACATTATTGAATGGGTCGTGTAGTAATGGGTAAGGTGGTCAGTCTTACAACTTTACCACAATTGATAAATGTGTGAACTTGAATTCATGATAAATAAAAAGAGAGGGGTGGGAATCGGGAACCCTGGGGTGCCCACCACTGTGGGGTGTGGTCAGCCCTTCTTTCAGATCCTAAAGTCCCACTTGTAGGTACACATCCTGCAGTAGTTCTTCCTTACCTGTTTTTGGTGAAGGACCAGATTATATTTTTTGTAATTTCCAATGTGTTACAGACTGATACTTTTGTGAACTACAACAAAAATGACTAGAGGAATAAGTTGCAAACCAAAGAAGAAACACAAGTCCAGAAGATAAACACACAGTTAAATGGACCTTTCCTTGATGTACGGTTGTCTTGAGTTTTATTTTATTTTTGATAGTTTATTTATTTTTGGTTGTGTGGGGTCTTTGTTGCTGCACAGGCTTTCCCTAGTTGTGGTGATCAGGGGCTGTTCTGTAGTTGCAGTGTGCAGGTTTCTAATTGCGGTGGCTTCTCTAGTTATGATGCACAGGGCCAGTTGCTCCATGCCATGTGGGATCTTCCCAGATCAGGGACAAACCCATGTCTCCTGCATTGGCAGGTGGACTCTCAATCACTGAGCCATGAGGGAGTTTTGATCCATAGAGATTTTTGATTTTTGTGACCATCACCCTACTCAGGGTTTGGACTGTGCTCACCTGTAGCCTCCCCAGCATCCACTGTTCTCTCCCTAGACATAGCTTTGTCTTTTTGAGATCATCATGTTGGTGGCATCGCAGAGAGTACAGTGTCACCGAGGATACTCCTTGTTGAATACAGGTGCTGCATTCCTTTCTGCTCCCCAGTGATGTCCATGGTGTTCGTTTCCAGTTCGTTACCCTTTCACAGGGATGTATGTGTTGTTCTCAGTTTAGTTACTATAAATATTCATGTACACATTTTCTGTGTGAACATCAGTTCCCGTTTCTCTTAAATAAATGCTTAGGAGTGGGATTTCTGGGTCATGGGAAAGCCTTTTTTTTCCGTTATAGGAGACTTGCAAACTCTCTTCCAGGGTGGCTGCCCCATTTCCTGTGCTGCCAGCAGTGTGCGAGTCTAGCCTCTGTCACCCTCACCAGCACTTGGTATTGTTGGGTTATTTTTAATCTCTCTTGATACATGTGTGTGTAAGTGTGTGTGTGTGAAGTGACTAAGTCACTTCAGTCGTGTCTGACTCTTTGCAACCCTGTGGACTGTAGTCTTCCAGATTCCTCTGTTGGGATTCTCCAGGCAAGATTACTGGAGTGGGTTGCCATGCCCTCCTTCAGGGGATCTTCCTGACCCAGGGATCCAGCCCGCGTCTCTTATGTCTCCTGCATTGACAGGTGGATTCTTTACCGCTAACACCACCTAGGAAGCCCTGATAGGTGTGTGATGGTACCTTATTGTAGTTTTAAGTTGCATTTCCCGAATGGATAGAGAGGGTGTCTCCTCCTGTAGATACCTGCTGCTGTTCTGACAGGTGGGGAGTCTTACTGTCATGACCTGAGCCAGCAGGGCATCACCCTGTGCCTGGTGCTGCCCTAGGGAGACCTGCCAACAGGAATTGTTCAGCAGGTGAGGACCCAGTAATAGCAAGACCTGGGAATGGCCAGGCATCCTCCAGTAGAGAAATGGATTGATAAGTTATGATTTGCCCCCAAATGGGATTTGTCCAGTACTGGGACTGGAAAAGGAATGCTCAAACTACCGCACAATTGCACTCATCTCACATGCTAGTAAAGTAATGCTCAAAATTCTCCAAGCCAGGCTTCAGCAATATATGAACCATGAACTTCCAGATGTTCAAGCTGGTTTTAGAAAAGGCAGAGGAACCAGAGATCAAATTGCCAACATCCGTTGGATCATGGAAAAAGCAAGAGAGTTCCAGAAAACATCTATTTCTGCTATATTGACTATACCAAAGCCTTTGACTGTGTGGATCACAATAAACTATGGAAAATTTTGAGAGAGATGGGAATACCAGACCACCTGACCTGCCTCTTGAGAAATCTGTATGGAGGTCAGGAAGCAACAGTTAGAACTGGACATGGAACAACAGACTGGTTCCAAATAGGAAAACGAGTACGTCAAGGCTGTATATTGTCTGTCACCCTGCTTATTTAACTTCTGTGCAGAGTACATCATGAGAAATGCTGGACTGGAGGAAACACAAGCTGGAATCAAGATTGCTGGGAAAAATATCAATCACCTCAGATATGCAGATGACACCACCCTTATGGCAGAAAGTGAAGAGGAGCTAAAAAGCCTCTTGATGAAAGTGAAAGAGGAGAGTGAAAAAGTTGGCTTAAAGCTCAACATTCAGAAAACGGAGATGATGGCATCCAGTCCCATCACTTCATGGGAAATAGACGGGGAAACAGTGGAAACAGTGTCAGACTTTATTTTTGGGGGCTCCAAAATCACTGCAGATGGTGACTGCAGCCATGAAATTGAAAGACGCTTACTCCTTGGAAGAAAAGTAATGACCAACCTAGATGGCATATTCAAAAGCAGAGATAATACTTTGCCGACTAAGGTCCGTCTAGTCAAGGCTATGGTTTTTCCAGTAGTCATGTATGGATGTGAGAGTTGGACTGTAAGAAGGCTGAGTGCCGAAGAATTGATGCTTTTGAAGTGTGATGTTGGAGAAGACTTTTGAGAGTCCCTTGGACTGCAAGGAGATCCAACCAGTCCATTCTGAAGGAGATTAGCCCTGGGATTTCTTTGGAGGGAATGATGCTGAAGATGAAACTCCAGTACTTTGGCCACCTCACGCAAAGAGTTGACTCGTTGGAAAAGACTCTGATGCTGGGAGGGATTGGGGGCAGGAGGAGAAGGGGAGACCGAGGATGAGATGGCTGGATGGTGTCACTGGCTCCATGGGCCTGGGTCTGGGTGAACTCCAGGAGTTGGTGATGGACAGGGAGGCCTGGCATGCTGCAATTCATGGGGTTGCAAAGAGTCGGACACGACTGAGCAACTGAACTGAACTGAAGGAATGCATAAATTCCTAGGAATACATCTAACATACAACTAACAGAAATCTAACATAAAACTAGGAATACATCTAACAAAAACAAGTCATAGAAGGCTGCATATACCATATCAAGACCATTTCTTAAAGCTCAAAGAATTAAATAGTTTTTAGGGAGAACTTATATGAGGTAAATTTCTTTAAGCAAGAGATTGTAATGACATTGCTTCAGGTATATGGGGAGAATGCAGGAATTTCACAGTTACTGGTAACTTTCTAGGTTTTAAATTGAAGGATGGGATGGTGGTGGTCTTTTTTTTTTTCCTCACAATGCATTGTGACTTCCATGTGGCATATCTTCCTTTCTGTGTATCATAAAACATGTAAAACAGAACCTTAAGATGTTTTCACATCTGTTCTTTCAAAGTATTGCTTTTTCCTCCAGTAGTAGGTTGAATTCAATAACGACACCTCATAAACAGTCAGCACTTGCTGAGATCACACGTGGGGATCAGGAGTGCACGCCCTTCTCCCTTGAAGATGTTTATGTCTTCTCCGAGCTTGGTTGTGGCTATGAGGATGGGGCTTTTTGTCTGTTCATTTGTTTTGTTCACTGCTACCTCCCCAACTTTATCAGCAGGTGCTTATAAACATTTGTTGAACAAACGAACAACACGAACATGCTCAAGACCCAGGATAGCTCCACAGGACTCAACAGGCTCCGCTGCGCATTGTGCAGGTGTCAGGACAGGCTTCCAGGACCTGGGTGTCACGGCAGGGTTGGGAATCTAAGGAGAGACTCCATGTAGGAGGGGGCAGGGCATTAGAGGACTCCGGGTGCTCAGGGTTAGCAGAGTGTGTTGTCAGGCCATGAGGCCCAGTGGGTGCAGTGGCAGGAAGAGGCTGGTGTCAGGCTGGGCTTGTGTCCAAAAGGGCCTTGTGGGACAGGCTGGGGGCTGGGCTCTGACACTGCAGCCACTGAGCTGTGGGGGAAGACCTGAGTGGGATGTAACAGAAGCAGAGCCATGCTTCACACACTATCCTGGTGACAGCCTGGGAGGACTGGCTGTATCCTCCTACCAGACCCTGGCACTTGGGGTTGATGAGCTTGGACTAACTAGAACACTAACTTTTGAAACGTGTGTGAAAATGGTGAGAAATTTATGTTTAATAGTTTCTATGCTTGGACAGCATTTATTCCATTAAAACATCTGTTCAAATCATGTTCATAGCAGCTATTTTCTTAAAGGGCCAGACAGTATTTTCAGCTTTCTGGTGTCAGTCTCTGCTGAGAGTAGCCACAGAATGGAATGACAGGCACATGGATGTTTTTCTGTGTCTCCATGAAAGTTGTGAAAACAAGCACCTGCTCTGGCAGATTGGAGACTTTCATGTTTCATTTGGTTTTCTCCTACTGTCTAATTTATGTTGAGTCACCTCACTTACAGCAGGTTCTCTTCTTACTGCAGGTAAAAGTTGACCACAGCAAGAGGCACACATCTTAGCTGGATCTCAGTGAGTCTGGGTGTGTACACTTGTGAGATCATGATAGATTGTTTTTCCTGTTCTTAATTTTTGTATAAATGGAGTCATTTTGTATTTAGCTTGTTTGTGTAACACACTGTGTTTGAGATTTTATTGCTTGTGTCAGTATGTCCTTTTTTATTGTGAGTAGTGTTCTGTATAGATTAGACCAGAAATGATCAGTTCCCCTGTTGATGGGCATGTGTGTGGTTTACTTTTCTTAGAGCTGATGTTGTCAACCTCACACAAGGCATCTGCTCCACCCCACCCCACCGCTCCTCTGTGCAAAGGGCCATATAAACCTCACAAGCCAAGACTTGAGAATTCTGCTCCCAACAGTCCTGTGGTTTTGTTTTTGTTTTTTTAACAAAAAGGAAAAAAATCATCTGTTACCTACATGCTTCCCAAAATGGGAAGCCTGTGGCCTTTGTTCCTTCTAAAGATACTGATTTATCTCTGGTGTTGTTTGTCTTCCATCCAGGTAGCTCTTGCTGGTGTTTCTTGTATTTTAAGTTTTGTTATGGGTTTTGTCATGGGTTCTCTTAGTCTCTGCTGGAAAATGTTTTCATTTCAGCCTTTGTTTCTGAGTGATGTTTTTGCTGAAAACAGAATTCTGGCCTGACAGGTGTTTTATCTCTGCACCTTCACTTTGGGTGCCACTGCTTTCTGGTTCCTGTGACCTCCGGTGAGGAGAGTTGAGATCATGGCCCACTGCTCTGTAACATGTCCGTTTGCTCTTGAGCTCTGGTTTTCAGCAGTGTGGCTGGTGGGTCTTGGTATGCTCTCTCCGTATTCATCTGTGCTCTGCAGCCAGGGGATCCTACTGTGGGCCTGTGTTGCCTGTTCCCTCACACTGCTCCAGGGCATCTGAGCTCATCTGCCTCAGCCACCGCTCCCTGGCCTTGGGGTGGAGTCTCCTGCCCAGCCCTCAGTGTGCATGTGAATACTTTCGAACCCCGTGATCCTGAAGAAGGGTAATACTCTTTGCCCTTCGAGACAGATGTGTGTCCTGTGAGCAGAGTCCCCGTCATTGGCACCCAAGCAGAGCGCATTGGAATTGGTCTTCATCGGTTGGGCATAGGGCTGCGCTGTTGCTGTGCCAGAGTTCATACCCACCAAGGTGATGGAAGGGACTTCTTTCTCGGGGCCAGTTTGTACTTCATCTCGGGGAGAAGCTTGCAAAGGAGGGGTCTCACTTCCCTGGCCTTTGGTAGACGCTGCAGCTGGTGATTGGGAGCAGGTGTGTGGTGCTGAACTGTGGCTGGTTGTTTTGACATGCTCGTCCTCTGCCCATCCAAATGCCTGGTGCCCTGAGCATGCTGAGCGAGTGGTGTCTGGAGCTTGGGAGTCCCAGCTGGGGTGCTGTGCCCCCTGGGAGTCCTGGGACTGCACAGTGACAGTGGCATTGGATTTGTCTTGTTGGTTTAAATTTTCCCGCTTGCCGGCTGGCGGCTTTCCAGGCAAGTTGCCAGAGCTGACAGTGCGTAAAGCATGATTGGAAGTAAGCAGACAGGATGACAGTGAGCACTCTGGATGGTTTCTGTAAAAAATGCCGTCGCCTAGTCCACAGCTTTTCCGGCAATTTTTTTGTGGGAGTAGGGGTGGGGATGCAATGCTCTTGCTGCTGTCTGGCCTAATTGCTTCGTGTTGTGACGAATTTCTTTGAGTTTTACTGTCTCGATTGGAAATGCATATTCATAACATTTCTTGCCCACGTCTTCGTTTTGCATTTATGCCAAGTTAACTTTGAGGACTAAAAAAGAGTCACAGTGACTACGCCTACACTTGCTCACAGCACACAAATGTAAACCCATTCACAAAACCCAACTTCCCTAAAATGACTCACAAGAGAGCCATGACTTGACCCTTGGGGCAAGGGGTATGCTGCTTGCTGTCTTTAGATCTGGTATCTGGTTGCACACTTGTGCCCGTTGTCTTAGACACAGTGTGTTTTCATGCCTCAGAGGCAGAAACTTGCAACATGGTGGTGGAGACTGTAGATTTCAGGCCCATAAGACAAGTATTTACTGTCTTGCCTTTTACAAAAAAGCTCACATGCCAACTCTAGAGTGATGATAATCCTTTGACAAAGAGCACTGAGCAAGCCTTGACGTTCAAGTCTGTTCTGACTTTTACTGTACCCAGCTTGGTGAGACAATTAAATTAGGCATGAGCTGTCCAGACTGATGCTGTGCTGACAGTGATTTTATTCAAATATAAGGTTATTTAGTCCCTTACTCTTATTGTTTGTGATGACAACTCTAATGATACAAAATTGAGTTGGAGGGAGTCCATGCAAGGATGTTCTTGGGTTCTTAGGATTTGCAGTTGACCGGACCCTCGTTGTCAGGATCCTTCAAATACGGCCCTTTGATTGGCTCACAGCCAAAAACACATCCCCAAATGGACAGCTTGCTCTTGAGCACTAATGAGAAAGGGCACTGTAGAGACTCTTGGAGCCTTGCTTATTGTTAGCACATGGAGACAGGTCCACACCCCAAGAGTTGAAGGCCCTGAGGACTGAGAAGGCTGAGTGCTCAGTGAGCGCGACAGCCCGGCACGTGGCAGTTGTGTGTCCTGGACGTGAGTTATGACAGGTGCTTCAAGTTCATGCAGTGCAGAAAAGCCTACAGAAGACAATGATTTCAAAAAACAATAGTATGGGAATAGTGGTAGACAACGAAGTCTTTTATTTTTTAAATTATTTATTTACTTTTTACTTTGGGCTATGCTGGGTCTTCATGGCTGTGCATGGACTTTCTCTAGTTGCGGTGCACAAGGGCTACTCTTCTTATCAGAGCATAGGCTCTAGACTCACAGGCTTCAGTAGTTGTGGCTCTTGGTCTCTAGAGCGAGGGCTCAGTAGTTGCGGCTCACTGGTTTAGTTGCTCCACAATATGTGGAATCTTCCCAGATCAGGGATTGAACCGTGTCCCCTGCATTGGCAGGCGGATTCCCATACACTGTACCTCCCGGGAAAGTCCAAGAAGAAATATTTTAACCTCTACTCCCTGGTGCTTCTCAGAAACAACCAGATCACCAGACACATTCTGAAGATATTCACACCATCTTTTAAGTAGAAGTGTTTGTTCCAGTTTTCCTTGAATTTGGCAAACGAGATGGAGGTGATACCAATGAAATTGCTGCTCCCTCACCTTTACCCAGGGGCAGCCATGAGGCTGCCACGCTGTATCCTCACCCACTGTGCGGCAGGAGGTTCACAGGAGGCCTGTTGCTGCTCCTCAGTTGGCTTCTTGCATTTCTGTGCATTTGTCACTTGCCTGCAGACCTGTCACCCTGGTTTCCCATCTTGACTGGCTGGATTTTATCACCAACTCGTTTTTTTGGAAGCTCTTGGTTCCCAGCAGTCTTGATCTGTGTGAGCATGAGCCTGCTCTTCTGTGGGGAGAACCTGCCTGGTGGTGCCAGTGTCTACTCCCAAGGTCCTGTCCTGCCCCACCACACTCTGGTGCCGAGCATCACAGGGGCTCCAGCTCCCAGCTGGGGAGGGGACGCTATGGGTACCAGGGACTCAAAACGTGGAACCTGGTTTTTAATCCCTGGGTTTGAAGAGGTGTTTTATTTTTTTATAATATTTTTATTTACTTGTTTATTTGGCTGGGTTTCAAGAGGTGTGTTTACTATTAAACAAATATTGGCCTTTAAAATTTGGATATAGTTGCTGGCAGTTCATTGAAGTTAAGAAATCTAATTATAAGGTTTTAATAGTCAGCGGTCTCTGTATGTGTGAAGAGGCAGGTGATGAACCACAGAGACTGGCTTACCCTAACTAATCCACTTGTGTGTTGTGTTTCCTCAGGGTGGTTTTGTCGTAGACCAGGAAATTCTGCCACTTGGTGCAGGAGCATGGAGGTCTCAGGTATAAGTGGTGCTGGGGAGTCTTGACTTAGATGCTAAAGTTTCACAGAGAGTTCTCGTCAGTCACATTAAGTAGCTGGCACCTCTTAAAACTCAACACTCAAAAAACTATCACGGCATCCGGTCCCATCACTTCATGGCAAATAAATGGGGAAAAAATGAAAATAGTGACAGACTTTATTTTCTTGGGCTCCAAAATCACCGTGAATGGTGACTGCAACCATGAAATTAAAAGATGCTTGCTTGGAGGAAAAGCTGTGACAAACCTAAATGGCATATTCAAAAGCAGAAACATCACTTTGCCAACAAAGGTCCTTTTAGTCAAAGCTATGGTTTTTCTAGTAGTCATGTATGATATGAGAATTGGACCATAAAGAAGGCTGAGCACTGAAGAATTGATGCTTTCCAATTGCGGTGCTGAAGAAGACTTTTGAGAGTCCCTTGGACAGCAGGGATATCAAACCAGTCAATCCTAAAGGAAATCAACCCTGAATATTCATTGGGAAGACTGATGCTGAAACTGAAGCTCCAATACTTCGGCCATCTGATGTGAACAGCCAGCTCATTGGAAAAGACCATGATGCTGGGAAAGATCAAGGGCAGGAGGAGAAGGGGGTGACTGAAGATGAGATGGTCGGATGGCATCACCAATACAATGAATATGAGTTTTAGCAAACTCCAGGAGATGGCGAAGGACAGGGAAGCCTGGTATGCTGCAGTCCATGGGGTCACAGAGTTGGACATGATTTAATGACTGAACAACAACACAGTTGATGATATAGTTAACTTCTGTGGAGCAGATACGAAAGTATTAGTTATTGATATTTTTCTGTGGGTGGGTTATTCAATAGGAACTGAGTAGCTGAGAATAAAAAGTAATTTGTCAAAAGTTATATTTTCTAGAACAGTTCTCAGGACCAAAAAAGTTACTTAGCAAGTAGTAAATAAACTTGACACAGTCATGTTACTTCTGCTGTAAATTCTTAGTAATGGAGACTTGACGAGAATATGCTGTCATTAACATCATTGAGGGTCCTGAGCTCCCTGCAGGCCCTGCCCTGGTAGTGGGGAGGTATGTCCTTGTTTCTAATCCAGATGAGGAGGTAAATGCCGACTGCTGCAGGGACCTGGCCACACCAACAGCTGGAAGCTATTAGAACTGGGTTTACCCTGGTTCCAGAGCCCATCAGCTCTGGGATGGCAGTGAGGCTTGACAGTGACATACCAGCGTTGCAGCGTTCTTTGTGCCCTTTGGTTTGGCTTGGGTCCTGACTGCACCTCTCTGTGCTTCTGTCTGTGCCTGTGACAGCTGTCATCATGCCTGGGGGAGCCCGGCCCCTGAGGAACCCAGTCTGGAGGGAGTTCACGTGCTTGTTCCTGGTTGTGATCAGAAGTGACCCTCCTCTGAAGCGGCTGCCACCACTCTTCTTACCACATGTTTTCCTTTTCCTGTTTCTTGATTTCCTTCCTCATTTTGCTGAAATGCTGTCCAGATCGTTGGTTTGTGCAGGGTATGCAAGCTGTGCTTTTCCCGAACTCCTGCATTTAAACATTCTTCTGACTTACACCTTGTTGATAATGGACTCCTAGGACGAAACTCCTTTCTCCTTAGAGCTGGAAGCATGTTTTGTTTGGGGAAGTTCTCAGTGTCCAGGACATGGACGTTTGACCTTGCTCCTCTGCTCAGCAGGGCTGCAGTTTGCACACTTGTGTTTTCTGTCAGCACTAATTTTGTTTTTGGTTGACTGTTTCTTTCTCAGTTGGCTGTAATCTTTGCCTTTAGGTTCTTTGCCACTAGATGGAGCTTCTCATTTTCTATTTTTCATATGCTGGTTCTCTTCCGATGCTCCTTGAATCATGCCTCCTCTGTTCTCTGGCTGTTACAGGCAGTTGTGCCCTCTGTTTAGTTGACAGCTTCCCTGCTTAGATGGTGATTTCTGGAGCCTGCGTTCTCTTTCTGATGACCTTGTGGTCATCAGTTCAGTCGCTCAGTCGTGTCCGACTCTTTGCAACCCCGTGAATCACAGCACGCCAGGCCTCCCTGTCCATCACTCCCGGAGTTCACTCAGACTCACGTTCATTGAGTCAGTGATGCCATCCAGCCATCTCATCCTCTGTCGTCCCCTTCCCCTCCTGCCTCATCCCTCCCAGCATCAGAGTCTTTTTCCAGTGAGTCAACTCTTTGCATGAGGTGGCCAAAGTACTGGAGTTTCATCTTCAGCATCATTCCCTCCAAAGAAATCCCAGGGCTAATCTCCTTCAGAATGGACTGGTTGGATCTCCTTGCAGTCCAAGGGACTCTCAAGAGTCTTCTCCAACACCACAGTTCAAAAGCATCAATTCTTCGGGGCTCAGCTTTCTTCACAGTCCAACTCTCACATCCATACATGACTACTGGAAAAACCATAGCCTTGACTAGACGGACCTTTGTTGGCAAAGTAATGTCTCTGCTTTTGAATATGCTATCTAGGTTGGTCATAACTTTTCTTCCAAGGAGTAAGCGTCTTTTAATTTCATGGCTTGCAGTCACCATCTGCAGTGATTTTGGAGCTTCCCAAAATAGTCTGACACTGTTTCCACTGTTTCCCCATCTATTTCCCATGAAGTGATGGGACCAGATGCCATGATCTTCGTTTTCTGAATATTGAGCTTTAAGCCAACTTTTTCACTCTCCTCTTTCACTTTCATCAAGAGGCTTTTTAGCTCCTCTTCACTTTCTGCCATAAGGGTGGTGTCATCTGCATATCTGAGGTGATTGATATTTCTCCCGGCAATTTTGATTCCAGCTTGTGCTTCCTCCAGCCCAGCGTTTCTCATGATGTACTCTGCATAGAAGTTAAATAAGCAGGTTGACAATATACAGCCTTGACGTACTCCTTTTCCTATTTGGAACCAGTCTGTTGTTCCATGTCCAGTTCTAACTGTTGCTTCCTGACCTGCAGATAGGTTTCTCAAGAGGCAGGTCAGGTGGTCATAGCTTGCTATAATTTCAGTCTCTGAGGATAGTAGAACTGTTTGGGGCAGTTTTAGGTTTACACAGAAATTGAGTACACTGTTCAGAGAGTTGCTTTGTACTTCCTGCCCCCAGTCCCAATTTTTTGGCATTGAGTGGTACATTGTTTAGAGTGATGATCTAACATTGATACAGATTAACTCAAGTCCGCAGTTTACATCAGGGCTCACTCTTGGTGTTGCACATTCTTCCAATTCTGACAAATGTATGATGATGTGTATGTAGCATTGTGGTATCAGAATAGTTTCACTGCGGTAAAAACCCTCTGTGCTCTGCCTGTTCATCCTCCCTGCCCCCAGCCCCTGGCAAACACCGGCCTTTCTACTGTCTTCATAGCTTTGTCTTCTCCAGAGTGTTAGAGTGGTAGAATCCTACAGTGTGTGTGTAGCTCTTTCTCATCGGCTTCTTTCACTGAGTTAAATGCATTTAGGCTCCTCGATGTCTTTTCATGGTTTGGTAGCTCATTTCAGTCAGTGCTAAGTAATACTCCACTGTCTGGATGTACCACAGTTTTTTGTCCATCACCTGCTGAAGGACATCCTGGTTGCTTCTGAGTTTTGGCAACTGTGATCTAGATATACCAACTTATTTTTAAGTAGTAGCTTATAATCACACACAGATTATTACATTAGTAATTAATTTAGAAATGATGTCTGTCCTGTTTTCTTTGTTTTTTTTTTCTATTCTTTTTTTTTAATTTTTTTTATTAATTTTTATTTTTTTAGTTTGTTTTGCTTTACAATACTGTATTCTTTTGTCCTGTTTTCTTTGAACTGCATGTTATTTCGAAGTGTATTGTTTTAATAGTAAACACTGAGTTTTTCCTAGATACTTATCTTTTGGGTCTCTAATCTGTTCGTGTTGGGGACATACTGTATACGATTTTAGTCCATTTAATTTTTTTTTTTTTTTTGGCTGTGTGGGTCTTCGTTGCTGCACACAGGCTTCTTATTGCAGTGGCTTCTCTTGTAGCAGAGCACAAGCTCTAAGCTGCAGCTCAGCTGTTGTGGCGCATAGGCTTAGTTGCTCCACAGTGTGTGAAATCCTCCTGGACCAGAGATTGAACCATGTCCCTCACATGAGCAGGCAGATTCTTTACTGCTGAGACACCAGGGAAGCCCTCTGTCTGTTTAGATTTTTAGAAGCTTGTTTTAAGGCCTGTCGTGTGAACATGTTAAGTTCTGTGGATGTGGATGTCATACAGGTAATTGGGTAGTGTTGGTTGAGAGTGTTCTGTAGATTGTTGGCATTTTGCCTAACTTTGTGTGTGTTTCTGTTCTGTCAGTTTCTGAGGGAGAGGTGTTAAGATTTTTGTAACTGAAATTGTCTGCTTCTCCCCTTATTTGTCAAAACTTGTTTTATTTATTTTGAGATCCTGTTTTAAAAGTGTGTCTCTTGCATTTTGTCCATTTGACAGTGTCTTCGTTTCACTGGAGCTTTTCATCTATAGAATTTCCTTCTCATTTTTCTTTCAGCTTTCTAGCTAGTTTTTACTTAAAGGTTGCTCAAGGGATTGTGGTAAACACACTTAATTTTTATAGCCTATTTAGGGTGACAGTATTGTAGCAGTCAGAAACTGCCCCTTACGTTAACGTGGGACCACTCCTCACTCCTATCTGCTGTAGATGAATGTGTCATATTTGTATATGTTGTGACCCCTACAAAGTGCTATAATTTTTTGCCTCAAATAGAATCAAGTCTGTCTGCTCTGCACTAGGAATTTTAATCTGTACTTTCTGATATTTTCTCTGTGTTCTCCTTGTAGACTAGGGTGCATGGCAGACCAGAGACAGCGTTCACTCTCTACCTCTGGGGAGTCCCTGTACCATGTACTGGGGCTGGACAAGAACGCAACCTCGGATGACATTAAGAAGTCCTATCGGTAAGAAGCCTCTACCCCAGCAGCTCCTGCATGGCTGTCTTATATCTCCCTGTTTCCCTGGCCTACTTGCAGGGTCACAGTAGCAGTTCTATTGCATCTCATAATTATTACCTTAGTGCTTTATGGACAACAGAAAACAGCCCCTTGTATAAATAAATTAAAAAACAACAACAAAATACCACAGCCCCTTACATAAATAAATTAAAAAACAAACAAAAAAACTACAGCTCCTTTTGGGTCATTTGAACTCCCTGCCCTGGAGCAGAGGCCTGAGGGGCAGGTCTGAGTGTGCTGAGCTGTGACTGTGGGTTAGTCTCCACGCCATGGGGCGGCCTTCCCTCTGAGCTTGCCCCACCCCCACCCCATGCAGTGTCTCTAAGACACTGTCATTGATGCAACTACCTGACACAGTCCTTTATGGTCTCCCTTATCTCCTTATCAGACACATTTAAAAAGTCTTTGCTGCCCAGTCCCTGCCCTTGCCTCCATTTGACAAATGTTCGATGAACGTCTGGGACGCTAGAGGGCAGTAGCAGGGTTGGCAGTTCTGGGGGACATCAGAGCAGGCCCACCCAGGCTAGCTGCTTGCAGGTCAGCTCCCACAGGGCACCTGCTCCTCTGTGGATGGCTCTGGATGATTGCAGAAATTTCTGTTGACCCTGGCGTTCTTGAGTTCTGTGGAAAGTTAGAAAGGGAGCTGGTGACGGGTCAGTGTGTCTCTGCTAGCCCTCCGCCCAGTGGGTGAATACAAAATGCACGACCAGCAGATGGTTTTGGTTTGCAGGAAGCTGGCCTTGAAATACCACCCTGACAAGAACCCTGATAACCCGGAGGCTGCGGACAAGTTTAAGGAGATCAACAACGCCCACGCCATCTTGACGGACGCCACAAAAAGAAACATCTACGACAAGTACGCTCACTGGGGCTCTATGTGGCCGAGCAGTTCGGGGAGGAGAACGTGAACACCTACTTTGTGCTCTCCAGCTGGTGGGCCAAGGTGAGGCTGTGACTCCCACACTCGCATCCTGGTGGATGGGTCTGGGCATGTGGCGGGCTCCTCATCCCTGTGGATTCAGGCAAAGGTCCAGTCCCAGCAGCTTTTGCTGGCCTGGTGGCCTGCCTCAGCTGACCTGGATGCACAGAGCGGGGCCTGTGATGAGGGGTGGCATCCACAGCATTTTCTTTTATGAGTCGCTGTGATAGAAACAGGAAACACACTTGTCATCACAGTGTGGAGAGATTTGTTTTTGTGATTGAGAAGATGTGTTTGAAATGTCTGGCTTGAGAAACTTGATAGTACTGTTTTTATATGTTAACATTACTTGGTTTCCTGATTTTATTCAAAGCATCTGCTGTGTAAGGCCCAAGAGCGTGGCTCACTGCCGGGCACTGTGCTGTTGGAAGCCAGTCCTCCTTCCCCCCTCCCCCCCTTCAGAATTCACTCTTTGCTATGCAGCTGGTCTTTCTGCCTTTCCTGTCTTCCTGTCTTAATGTTCTTTATTCATCTTCATCTGGGAAAGAATCCACTGTTAGTTGAGGACACCTCTATAGCTGGGGTGGGCGGGGGTGAGGGCCAGGCCCCAGCTTCCTCACACAGCCCTGTCCCCCTCCCCCCAGGCCCTGTTCATCTTCTGTGGGCTCCTCACCTGCTGCTACTGCTGCTGCTGCCTCTGCTGCTGCTTCAACTGCTGCTGTGGCAAGTGCAAGCCCAAGGCGCCAGAGGGGGAAGAGACCGAGTTCTATGTGTCCCCCGAGGACCTGGAGGCGCAGCTGCAGTCCGACGAGAGGGGTGAGTGCGCCCACCGCCTGGGCGGTGTGCGAGGGGCGGGGCTGGAGTGGGCCCTGAACGTGTCGCCCTGTCTCGTCAAACAGGAGGGCACTGACACTGTGCGGGAGTGTTTGTGGTGGCAGCGGGACGGTTGAGGTGTGAACGTGG
>SJXQ01000589.1:749979-760623 GCA_006408695.1 Aepyceros melampus | reverse complement strand
GGTGGAAACCCGACCTGGGGGAGGGAGGGAGACCCCTGCTACTGCTGCTGCTAAGTCGCTTCAGTCGTGTCCGACTCTGTGCGACCCCACAGACAGCAGCCCACCAGGCTCCGCCGTCCCTGGGATTCTCCAGGCAAGAACACTGGAGTGGGCTGCCATTTCCTTCTCCAATGCATGAAAGTGAAAGTCGCTCAGTCATGTCCGACCCTCAGCGACCCCATGGACTGCAGCCTTCCAGGCTCCTCCATCCATGGGATTTTCCAGGCAGGAGTACTGGAGTGGGGTGCCATTGCCTTCTCCAAGGGGGACCCCACTGGGGCCTTTTCCAGTGAGCAGAGCTGTGCTGACTTCTTGGCAGGTTTATACCCCAAAGGGACATGGACATGATGGTTGGCTCAAGGCCCCAAGGCCTGAGGGGACAAAGGGAGGCTCAGCCTGGCCGAGCGGTCAGACGGGAGACAGAGACTTGGACACAGAGGCCCATGTGAAGGTGGCCCTAGGCACAGGACCAGCTTAGGGAGAAAGCACTTCCAGTCATTGCCTGAGAGAGAAAGTGGACTGCTCACAGCCTCAGCTTGCAGACCCACCCCAGAGACGCTGAAAACAGGCTGACAATCCAGGCAAGGAACCAGGGCACTCTGGACAACCTGGGTAGGACATGTCCACCTGCAGCCAGAGCCCCAATGATGGATGTTGCTCAGATATGCATCAAAGCCTGAGAAGGAGCCACACACTGAAGACGTCCTCGATGTGCCATCAGGTGAGAAGGCAGAGGACCACGAGCCATAAAGGCCAGCAGGCGCCTGTCAGGTGGAGGCACAGACAGCAAGCAGCGGCCTCAGCCACCAAGGTCAGGGGCAAGGACTTCAGGTGTGTGTGTTTTATCAGCACATGCCCCTTCGTGATCAAAAACCAAACCAACCCTTGGTCTGTCCCCGAAGCTCGCTGTCACTGCTATGGCCTGTTGTCGTGGCCAGGACAGGGCACTGCAAAACTGGCCTTGGGAGATGTCCCCAGGAGTGCAGGGCCATCTGGCTCACTTCAGGATAACCTAGCATTCCCCTGGCATTCCCAGCTGTGTGGCTCCCAGTGCACCGAGTGTTGCCAAGAGGCAGGAGGACAACGTCTGTGCACACGTGTATATGGAGGGGGAGGCGGGGGGGGGGGATTAGCTCAGGGCTAACACGTGACGAGTCACACCAGCGGCTTCCAGGGCACAGAGGGCCCTGTCAGCACAACTGAAGCAGCTGAGAACCGTCAGCTGGATGTGACAGGAGGTGCAGCGTTGTCCCAGGGGACACAGAGCGCCGGGCTGCCTTGGTGCTCTGTCATCTCGATGGCGTGGGTGGGGAGCAAGCCTGGGTTCCGTGGCCTCTGCCTTCAGTGTCACCTCTGCAGCTCTGAGGAAGCAATTACAACGCGTCTGTGGAGCTGAGTGCAGACCACCAGCAGGACATCCAGGTGACGAGGCAGGGCCAGCTTGCCGGCGTCACTCTCCACCAAACTGGACGTCTCCAGATCCTGGACGGAGGGCACCGCTGGCCGTTCCGCTAGCTGCGCTTGGCCCCCAGCAGTGAGCACAGGGCCTCGGGGCTCAAACATAGCTGCCCCCCACATGTGAGCAACCCCCAGGCCCTGGAGGTGACCTATGGCCCGTAGCTGGGGAGAGGAGCTCCACATGCCCCCAGAGGAAAAAAAGTGCAGTCTGTGCCTTCTACTCGGAAAGGAAACGCCAACACAGAAAACTGGCTTTGCAGAGAGGCAGAGAGGCTCTGCCAACAGACCAGCCATCATGCCGAGCAGCCTCTGGGACATACAGGTCGCCTTGCGGGACCGGTGCGGGACAGGAGGCCTGGGCGAGTACTACTACCATCCCCCCACTTTTCCCTCCAAGCTGGGGCCCCGGCAGGAGCATCACCCTTCTCGGTGACTGACCTCATCCCACTGAGGTGACGATGACCACCACCACCACTGCTGCCGAGGCCTGTGGTGCTGACAGCCTGGGAGGGATGCCTTCTCAGGGAAGAGCTGAAGGTAAGCAGGGGTGACCTTGCCAGAAGGCTGCCCACCGAGGGCTGGCAATGGGTCTGAACAGCACCCGGCCCACAGCCAAGTCAGGCCCCACCACTTCCCCAAGTGCCAGGCTCTCTGTTCACTGCACCCTCCAGAGCAGGCCTCTCCCCACTCTGGCAAGAAAACAACCTCTGATCTAGAAAGTCATGCAAGGCCTCACCTGCCTGCTCTCAGATGTCATGGTGCTGCCATCCACAAGGACTAAAGGCAATGTCAACCCAAAGGATTACAAACCATAATGGAACAGGTCAGCCAATAACTGAGAGCCCCAAGCAAAGCTGACATCTGCAGGTGGCAGGCCTGCCTGGCTGCCTGGCCTGTCTGCCCTGGTGTCCAACAGACAGCGCACGGGGCTGGGGTAGCCGAGACACAGTGAAGACAGGAATCCTCACCAGAGACGGCAAGCCTACCACTCACCTGCCTTCTGCTCCGAGGGTCCAGCACCCTGACACCCGGATGCCAGGGTAAGCTGGGGGGCTGCTCATGGCCAGGACACGAGGGAGACCGGGACGGCAGGATGACCCCAGGTGTGTGCAGGGGTGTCCCTGCACTGCCTCTTAGGCTCCCAGCAGTCCCTCAGGACAGCTCAGGAGCCCCCTGAGCTGCCCCTCCATGGGTGGGCAACACAACCAGTGCGGAGCTGTAGTGAGGTCCGAGCCCTGACTGGCAGAGGCTGCCCACTGGGAGTTCGGGGGCCAACAGGTGAGAAGCCCCAAGACAAGCAACAGCACTCACCACCAGCCTCAGGGGCCGAGGCCACAGGCATAAGAGGATCACCAGCTTGGGGCTGTGCACTGGCCTGATATTAATAGAACTGACCCTGCCGAGGAGAACAGCCAGGCAGACTCAGGCCAGCATCGGGGTGAGCTGCCCCTCCTGCGCTCAGGCTGGCATGCTGCCCGGCCAGGGCTGGCTGAGGAATCCCATCCGGAACACCCTGGATAAAGTCTCAGACCCCACCTCCCAGGGGCTGCAGGGCGCAGGGCCCCCAACCCCAAGACAGGGAAAGCAAAGGTGTCTTTAGGCTGAGCTATTAGCAAGGAGCTGAGCTGAGGGCCCCACCCCTGCCCCAGGTGCCTTCTGAAAGCATAAACAACCTGAAACTCTACCCCGCTGAGGCCTCCTCCAAGAATAACTGCCTGCCAGCACATCCCTCAAGGCCACCATCAGTGCTCAGTGCTTAACTAGGGTCATAGCCACGCCCCAGGCCAGCAGCAGGAGGAAGAGCAGGCCCTCTGGTGTGTGGCTGCAGTATTCACTCATATCCCATACCCCCAGCCTCCTCCCTGTGATTAATCCAGTCCATACACCAGCTTTTCTACTCTGCTTCAGGGCTCAGAGGAAGCCCCTTCTGGGCAGCACCTTGGGGTAACAGGTCTGCCCCCACCCACCAGGAGCTGCTCCCTCCTGCCCCCATCTACCTGCCCTGCTCAGTCTCAGGGCTGCAGAGGGGGCCCTGAGCCCCATCCTGCTTTAGGAGAGTTTCCTGGGTGAGTGAGTAAAAGGAAGTCAGAGAAGGAGAGAGTAACTGGCCCACTGGGGCCTGGTCTGAGGGTAGGTGGCCCAGACAAGCTCAGGAACAGAAATCTGGGCAGACAGAACTGGGGCCGAGGGACTGCAGTCCTGAAGGGGTGCAGTAGGCTCCAGGGACTTGCAGTCATCACCCCACCCACTGGGAATCCCCCTATGGGACCCCCTCCTTCCCACTGCTTTGAGCAAGTAGGCCAGCTTCCTTCCACTAGCCCAGTGGCAGCCCCCAGACCTGTGTCCACCTGGACCCCAGCAGGAGACAGCCCAAAGGGTGCTCACTAGTCCACCAGCACCTCCAGTGCAAAGGAAAAGTCGGTCCCTTCCTGAAGGCCAGGCGCACAAGAAGCCTTCATGCATACCACAGAAGGCAAAGTGGAACCGAGGTCAGGCAAGAGCCTCTGTGCAGAGGCACCTGCACAGACACCCAGACAGCAGCTGAGTGGCAGCTTTGGTACCTTCACCGGGGTTGGGAGGCGGGGGGCATGCAGGGACTGCGTGAGAGGGGTGTGTGTGTAGGGCTGTGCAGGGACTGCGGGGGTAGGAGAGCACGTGCTTGAAGAATATCCCAGAGGAGAGAAGGCAGGGTGTAATGAGAAATTCCCCTAGATGTCCAGAAGCTCTAGGGCCACTCCATGGGGCTCTGTGGGAGAACGTGATGGTCTCTGCTTACTGCCCACAGGCCCTGGCTCCCCTCCTGTCCCCTGGGGACCACGCTTTTAGGAGCAAGACCACTGTATCACCCTGGCCCTGCCACTCTCCGTCTACTCCACTACTCCATCTGTGCACCAGGCAGGGCCGCCAGCTGCTGCCAACCGATGTCTGCAGAGGGCGCTCTTATCAAGAGTTTATCTGGTCTCCGACACGAGATTCTCTGGAACTAACAAGTGTCACAAATTCAGGTCCCTCCTCTCCACCCTGTCATCCGAGCCAGGATCACTGCTCACCAGGAGGCCGTGAGCCTGGAGGGACACCAGAGGCTCCTTCAGGCGCAGGGGGCCTGAGACCCTCTCCCTGCTCGCCCAGCAGCTCTGCTGGCAGCGCCCAGTCCTGAGCAGTCCAAGCCATGGCACTTTGGCACTTTCCAGACAGACCGCCAGGCTGAAAAGCTTTTCTTTGGACCCAGCCTGTGGCCAGCGCTGGGTCAGGCAGGGAGAGGGGGGTGGGGCGGTGTTCAGACACGGAAGTGAAGAGCCAGCCCTCTCCAGAGCGTTGCTCTGCCTTCTGGGTCCGGGCCCCAGAGGCGGTGAGCGGGAACTGCCGCCTCAGCCAGGGGACAGAACCCCGCCTCTCAGCCACAATGTCCCCTCCTGCAAAGTCCCCAGAGCCGCGACTGTCCGGGTGCCTAGGCGGGAACTGGAAGACACCGTGCCCCGCACCACCCAGCATCACGACCTGTGGCCTCAGCTGGCAGGCCGAGTCTGTATGGGTCCCGGAACGAACTGACCACCTGAGAGCATCCGGCGGGCTAACAGTCCAGCCCGGTGCTCGTAGGCCCGGCGCCGCGTCGGCTCCCGAGCCGCCACACAGGCCCTGCCCGCGGCAGTCCGTGAGGGCCCCCCCACCCCCGCCAGGCCACGGGGACCGTCGGCCGGTCCAGCCCTGGGCCGCTCCTCCCACGGAACACGAGGGGCGCGCCGCGCCTACCGGTCCTCGCACGTGGTCTCGCTCTTCCCCTCCGGCCGGTCTGGCCCGTCTCCAGCCGAGAGGGGCGGCGGCGCCGGTCTGGGGGCGTCGGCCGAGGCCGGGGGCGCAGCCATGAGCTCGGGGGCCTCTCCGTGGGCGGGGTGGGGCGGGGCTTGGGGGACGGCCGCTCAGGCTGTCGGGAGCTATGGTTCAGGGCCTGGCGCCGCGCGCCCTCCAGCGCGCTCTGCGGACTACAAGTCCCACCAGGCCGCGCGCGCCCCGCAAACTACAAGACTCAGGAGGCCTTGGGCGGGTGTGCAAGTAAGGACCCCAGCCCACGCTTTACCACAAACTCGTCTGCACAAAACCGCTGAAAAAAAATCAATAAACATTTATTTGATACAGTTATTTTTAATACATACAGTTGATGGCCCGCCCCGAGCCACTCCCGGGACCGGGGCGGGGACGAGGACCAGGGACAGATGGTCACAAGGTGGGCAGGGCCCGAGCTCACCGTCAAAAACATCTTGCAAATAAACACTTTTTAGATAGAATATATATGTATATATATGGTTACAAGTGATAGCTGGAACCTCTCTTTCAAAATGCACTTAATACGGAGAACTGGCATTAAAAAACCCAAAGTACAGGCAGGAGGTGCTGGCTCCTCCAGAACTCCAGGCCTTCAGGACAGCTGCCTGGGGCCCACGAAGGACAACACACAGGGACAGCCCTCCCCTCTGTGGGTCAGGGTGCACCCATTCTTTCCCTTCCAAACCAGAGGGACAGGAGGGGGCTACGGCAAGGAGGGCCATCACTCACACCAGGGGACACTCTCTGCCCTTGCATGAGCAAAAAAAAGTGCATCCTATTTTGTGTGAAGTTTCGGTCCCTTGAGTCAACCCTTTCCTGTTCTCAGGGCAAGGGGGGTGGGCTGGGCCAGAGGTAGATCTTTAGAAAGGGACCTGGCATTGTGCCCTGGGCCTGGGGTCTCAGGCAGGGTCCATGCCCACCACACTGAGGGGGTTGTCTGCCACTGGGTCCCTCTCACTGAAGGTGTCATTCAAGGCTAGGTGACTACCTGGCTGCACTCCCAACAGAACGGGACGTGGACAGATTCCACCAAGCCACCAAGGGCTCCACTGCCATGGGAGGAGGGCTCTACAGACCAGCTTGTCACTGCCACCCACCAGCCAGAGCATGGACAAGCGGGGAGGGGAAGAGGAGAAAGGGGTCCCCACCCAGCAGTCCTCACACCTTAAAGACAAAGAAGGGGGTTAAAGTGCTAAAACATCAAGTTACCCAGGACCCCACTTCTTCCCACACATCTGTGAGGCTCCCACATCAGAGATCACACATGGACGGCAGGGGTGACATTGAAACTAATCCCCCAACCAAAACCAGCCCCCACTCCCCAAGGGCCAAGTACCTGAGAGGCCGGCCAGGCGGCCATCCCCTGCCGAGGTGCTGAGGTCCAACCTCTTCCCGCCATCGATGACAAGGACAAAGTGCAGGTGGGGCCCCCACTAGCGCCTATTCCCCAGCACCCTCCCAGAGCTGCCCCTCCAGTGGCTGCCCACCCACCTCTACCTCCACCAGCCATACACCAGCAACACCCAGGAATATGGGAAGGAAAGCCCTCCTGCCTGAAGCTGTACTGCCTGCCTCAATATTTGATGCTGGATTTCCTGCCCCTGCCCAGGCCTCTACCTGCCGATCAGATCAGGTGTGTGTGAGTAGAGGGAGTCCACATTTCCACATCCCCTCCCTAGCACACAAGCCAGGACTGCCCAGGGTCAGAGCACTCCGGTCAAGTGAAGAAGCTAGAAACAGGCAGTATAGCGCCTCGGCCCCCAAGCCTCCTGGCAGCCATCTCCCTGGTGCAGGGTGAGGAGAGCTGAGCCCACATTGGACCCTCCTCTCCAGGGGTGGGATGGGGACAGGAGCCTGGGGGCAGGCATGCCCAGTTAGCACTGCCTCCCTGAGCAGGGGAGGGACCCCAGCCCAGCCCCTAGATCCACCGTCGGCACCAGGAAACCCTTAGCACCAAAATGTTAGATTGTGGTGAGTTTTTGTATAAAAAACAAGAATTAAAAAAAAGGTTTGTTACTTGTCACAGCAACGAGACTGGCATCCACTACACCCAGGAGACACACGCACACAAGCAAATATCAAAATTCACATCATCCAGGATCGGCAAGGCCAAGCCCTCAGCCCACCCCCACCCCCCAGTAGAAAACAGCCTCCGTCCAAACCCACAGCTCTGAAGCCCTCCCTGCCCCAGCAGTGCCATGGCGGGAAGGTGTGGCTGCATCCTCAGTGCCCTGGACTCCACGTGACCCAACCTACAGACTTGCTGTCCTCGGGGCACCAAAGGGAGCCAAGACAGAGCCCTGGTGCTGCCACCAACTTATGTGGCCTCGGCCAAGCTCCCACCCTGGCCTTCGGCTCTCACATCAAAAGGCCACACAACCAGAAATGAAAGAGCAGGTAAAAAAGGAGGAAGGAGGCTCCCACGGGAGATTGGCCATGGGTCAACCCAGGCCAGCAGACTGAGGCTGCTTCCCACAGTGGTCACTACTTAAGCCAGGCCCCAGGTCCCCACTCCACAGGCCTGTGGGCCCCAGGTGACCCTGGAACCCAGACTGGCCCTCCCCAAATCCATTGGGCTATGTGATCTAGGCCAGTGGCATTAGCGAAGCTGGAGGCTGAGGCCAGAGCTCGCTTCACGCAGCCCCTCAGCCCTGCTCAGCAGTTCTGCGATGGCAGAAGAGCCTCTGCTGGCCTCAAGCAGGGAGCACTACTGGAGACAGTGGAGCAAGATAGCCTCCCCCATCACAAGGGACACAGGCCAGTGGGGCAGGGGCCTGAGCACAGCAGGGGTTACACAGCAAGGGAGGGTGGGCCTAGAGAGGTAGAGCGCAGAAGTGCAGGAACCAGAAGGCAGCGGGGCACGGGTGGGGTGGGCCATCAGGTCAGCACGGTAGTTGTCAGACTTGGGGTCTGTCCTGGGAGGTAGCTGGGGGTGCTGGGGTTCCAGTGTCGGGTCAAGAGGTGAGGCTGCTCAGGTATCCTCATCAGCCCAGAACAACGGGGCTACCCAGGGACCCCCTGAGCCTTGGACTCAAAGCAGATGGGGCATGGAGCTCATGTGCCAAGGGCCAGAAGGCCATATGCCTGCTCCACAGTGCCCGCACTTGAAGCCCAGGCTGTAGCCCTTCCCCCACAGCCCGTGATGGTCCCTCCAGACTATTGCACTCCCCAGCTGCCTGGTCCTCCTGGGAGCCCCAGCCCAGGGCATCCTGCGGCAGCCTGCATGGGAAGGGCCTGCCTTCAGGGAGGAGAGGGCTGCCCACCGCTGCTGGACAAACAGGGGGGTAGGGGTGGAGACCTGGAGGGCAGGAGGCTCTGGTGCCCCACCCCAGACACAGGGGCCGGGCCAGTGTGGGGGCCGGGCCCCACCCACCTGCCAGGCTCCAAGCTCACTTCTCAGGTGCCTTGCCGGCTCCCACCTTCCGGCCAGTGGAGCCCCGGGCCCCCTTGTCTCTGCCTGCTGGTGGCCAGTCGTCTTGGTGGGGAGGTGTCCCGGGGCCCGGCTCCTCGGAGGGCCGCTCTTTGGGCTTGCGACCCCGCTTCTTCCCGCCGGCTGGACTCTTCTCTTTCCTGGGCACAGGGGAGTCCACACCCTTGTGTCTGGGAGGTGGGTCTGCCGAAGTGCGGAACCAGTTCTGAGGAAAGAAGCAGCAGTGGAGACCCTGGGGTCTGGGACGCTGGAATGCAGAACAGAGGGGCCCTAGGGTCTCAGGCACCCAAGCTTCTAGGGAAGCCACTCTGAAGAGAAACCAGAAGCTTCCTCAACAGTGGCAACTTGCTCAAACAAAGGCAACAAGAGCTGTCATCCCGACCCCCTCCTCTGCCCCTCCACGGGGCCAGTCCATCCAGCCGCACCTCCGCGTGGGTCTTAAGGATGTGGTACTTGACGCCGCTCTCGGAGCTGAATTCCTTGGGACACAGCAGACAGCAGTACTTTCCCACCAGGTGGTCCCCCTGTAAGGCACATGGCAGTCCAACCCCCAGAGGTTGGCCCCCACCCTGGCCCTTGAAGGACCAGAAGTTCCCAGATGCAGTTGGGACTCCCACACTTGTGAGGTTTGTCAGGATGGGTGCCCACTGGGCAGGCTTCACAGACCCACAAGGCTGCTGTGATGGGACCACCAAGGTGCCTTGGCTGCAGGGGAGCACAGCGAGGGTGGCAAGAGGCAGGCGCTCCAGGGAAGGGTCACAGCCCATTGCCGAGGGTGTCAACCCCAGCCCTGGGTCGACCACCCACCTGACAGGCACAGATGAAGAGCCCATAAACAGGACCAACCATGACTGACTGACAGCTGGGCCGAGGTGGGGGGACAGTGTCCTGGGCTATGCTGGCCCTGGACCCCAAAGGGCCAGGGGGACACACAGGATGTATGGGACTCTAGGGAGCAGCTGGGAGCACTGAGCACACGGTTGAGGGGAGGGCCTGGGCACTGACCTTGCTGCAGCTGGCCAGGTGGGCCTTGAGGCCGGACACGCTGGAGTAGATGGCTTCACAGCACTGGAGGTGGGAGGTGACCGTGGGGGCAGGCTCTCCAGCAGGAGCCCACTGACCACCGTGCACCCGTTGCCCAGCCCAGGGGACCTGGGGCCCATCTGAGGCAGGTGGGTGGGCGTGATCCCAGGAGTCAGAGGTTGTGGCAGGCTGAGCTGCTAGGGCTGAGGTCAAGGCCTCTCTGCCTAAGAAACTCGGGCCACATGGAAGTCTCCCCCCAAGGCCAGCCCTGGGCCCTCTGTCCTGAGTCCCAGAGCTCCCACGCCTGCCCAGCCTGCTCAGCTCACATCGTTGGGGCAGTTGACATGGCCTTTCTCCTTGACCTCGTTCTTCCATGCCTCCAGCAGCTCAGGGTTCAGCACAGGAAGTCCTGGCCGCGTGTAGTTGAGCTACAGACACAGCAGTTGACAGGGTGAGCTGGAGGTGACCCAGACATTCCCCTCCATGGATGGGAGGTCTGCACCCAGGAGGTGGGTGGACTGCCCAGGTTCCTCCCAGGGGCCTTAGGCTCAGAGACAGGGAGGAGGGCTCACCCGTGCGGTCTCGGGCACCAGGTCATCCTTCATCCGCCGCTTGGTCCAGTCTCGGGCCAGCTCATCCTCTGCGATCTCCTGCAGGTGGAACACAGCGACCTGGGCCGACGTGCGGCGGATACGGCCACTAGGAGTCCGCTCCACACCCAGTGGGTCCTCAGCCTCAGGGGCCTTGTCGGAGGGCTCCTCAGGGGGCTGTGGAGGGGGAGGCTGGGTGAGCTGGTGAGTCACATGGCATGTGCCACACAGAGAACACAGGAGAAAGCAGGCTGGAGACACAGACACCCATCACAGGTTCAT
>SJXQ01000589.1:711714-737085 GCA_006408695.1 Aepyceros melampus | reverse complement strand
CGACTCAGCGCGGGACAAAGACATTGGGGACCCGGTTCGGCCGGGACGCGCCCCCTGTTCCGACCGCGGGGGCCGTTCAGAGTACGCCGGGACCCGCCCCTGTCCTTCTGGTCCTCAGAGCCCGCAGACAGCGATAGCCCCGCGCCCCGATCCAGCCCCGCTCACCATCCACATCCCGACGCTCCCCGAAGCCGGCGCGCACAGCCCCGGCACGGCCTCGCGGGGGGCTCGGCTTGGTTCTCAGCTCCGTGAACATGGGGCCCGCGAGTCCCCAGCCGGTGCACACGCCCCTCGCCGGGCGCAGGGCGGCCCGTGTGGCCGGCGGGGAACGCGCGCCGCCGCCCCGCCCCAGCCGGCCCTGCGCCTGAGCCGGTCCCCGCGCCCGGCGAGTCTGCGCGGCGAGGCACCTGCCGCCGAGCCCTGAGAGCCGGGCGCGCTCCGGGAGCTCCGAGGGATGTCGGCGGCGCGCGGATCTGCAAGCGCGGAGGGCGACTGCCAGGGCAAGGGGCGGCCGTGAGCATCTGGGCATGACTCCAAGAACGAGTGACTCTGTGCAGCTGCACGGCGTCCAGGCGTCCGTAGGAGCACCTGAGGCAGGGACCGAAAGGGGAAACGGTCCTATTTCTCCTGGGACCCTCTGCCCTCTGGGGCTTAGGTCAATGGCCAGACCCACCCCTCCCCTCCATTCTCCCATATCGGTTTACTTACCCATTCCTTTATTCATGCATTCTGCAGACCTCTACGGAGGTCTCCCTTGGAATGGGTACTTGTTTCCCCAGAGAAGCCAATTTGACAGTCTCAGCCCGCATCACACTGTGAACTTCAGGAGGACATCAAGGTCTCTTCCCTTCTTTCTGTAGCTCTGGAATCTGACTCAGTGCCTAGGACGTGGTGTCAAAAAGGAGTCGGCTGGGGACAGACAGGAGAGAGAAACCCCGAGGAGGCTGCAGCAGGCAGACGCACTGTGCTTGCTTCGAAACTCCAGTGAGAAGTGGTTGGGCTAGCAGCTGCCTCCTCCAGTAAAGGCTAGACTCGTGACCAGCTTTTTGCCTGCTCTGCCAACAACCTGATGGCTCTCCCCAGGTATATGTGGGGGCCAGAGAATGTTCCACAGATATCTCAGCAAAGGTGCACATGGACACTCAGACATGTATGCAGGATAGTCCTGCATGTCCACCTCAAATGAGTACAGATGGTCTGACTTGCATCTGTGCCTACGAACACACAAGGAATCCACCCACATGTTGTGACCACCCATGCCCACATACTGGCTTGTTCTGCTGCATTTATTTTCATCAATTAACTCTTTAGGGTCTGGGTTCTGACCCTCTCTGGAGTAACAGGGATGTTCGGGGTATAGTGGGGGTGTGGGAAGGGCCCGAATTGGGCCCAGAAATCTGAGTGTTGAGAGCCAAGGCAGTAGACTGCACGCGGGGGCAGAGCGATCACGACACATACAACCCACCAAGCTCTACACAACGGCCTAGGTGTGCAGCCCGTTCAGGTGTGTTAGGCCCTGACCCAGGGCCAGGACGATTCCGAAGGACAAAGTGTGTGGCTTAGGAAGAAGAGGACCCTGCTAGTAGAGGAAGAGGTCCTGCTAGTACAAGAAGGTCTCAGAAATGCACCGAGAACAGGCTGTAGCAGGGCCGCCCCTGCTCAGTTCGGAAGTCTCACAGAGCTAGCCCAGCAAGACACCGTCCGCCCGCGGGGCCAGGAGCCGGCGCTCCCGCGCACGCGCTCTGCGTCTCCGCCCCTTAGCCTCGGCCCGGAGCCACTGAAAGCTGCCGGAAGTCTTGTTTCATGAACTTCCGCCCGGGGAATCCACGATGGGCAGGGCTGCGTCGTACGGGGCGTTCTGCTTCCGGGGCACGGGTGACGCAGGCGGCAATTGCTTCCTGCGGCGGAACTTAAAGAGACTGTTGTGTTTCGTTTCTGGCCTCGGCCAGGGTCTTTTACATTCTTGGCCTTTGGTGTCACCAGCGCCATGAACAAGAAGAAGAAGCCGTTCTTGGGCATGCCCGCGCCTCTCGGCTACGTGCCGGGGCTGGGCCGAGGGTGAGGCCTGGAGCGGGCCGCGCGCTGAAGAAAGGGGCCTGGGTCGGGGCGCTCGCAGACGGCGACTGGGAGGACGAGAGCAGGGATGGTTTGGGATCAGTCTGATCCTTGTGGGAAGAACAGCGTTGGATTAAGGCAGACCCGAGGGAGGTTGTCTGCCCCGAGGTGGCGGGACGGTTGGAGTTGGTGCGCCGGCTCTGAGCCCGATTTCAGTCCTCAGGGTGGGTGGTATCACCGTCTTGCCAGTCTGCAGTGGTGAGGTCGCGGGTCCCCGTCATGTAGTTGGAGCGCCATGGCTACTTTAACCCCTAGGCCATTCAGACTTCCCAGCCCTGTCTTGAGCGTGACAGATTTTCTCCCCACGAGCCGGGCTGGAGTCCTTTGTTTGGCCGCTCCCCGTGGTATCTCATTCACTTCTGAGGTGCTTCTGATCATATTGCTGCTTCTTCAGAGTCTCCCCGAGGGTAGGGGTGGAATTGATGAGCCTTGGGACTGCGTCCACCAGGTCAGGTGCCTACCGTATATTGTTGAATAAATGAGCAATCATCATCCTGTTTGTTACTCATTTGGTCAAGAAGACTTTTGGGTTTCTCTTTTGCGAGTATTAGTGCAGCGTTATGCCCGTTAGAATCTGGGGCACACATAAGTCTAAGATAATTGACAACGTTTTCATTGTACTTGCAGTTTAACAGGAGAGAGGAGGTATTTGTGTAAATAAGTACATAAAGAGAAAGGGATTTACAACTCGGGGGTTCCAGCCACCAACATCCGAGCCAAGTTTAGAAGGAGGATGTAAGGGTGTACAGTTGTGGCAAGGTCAAAGAAGAAACTGACACATTGTGTGTCAGGCAGTTGAGAAAGAAGATGAAGTGTGGAGGAAGAAGAGGAGGGAACTGCGAGGAATCTGTGTGGGTGGAACTGCAGGATCAGAGGGACCAGAGCCCCTGTAGGCATAAGTGAGGCAGATGCCTCAGTATACTGTGCTCAGAGCTGCTTTGAAGCAGAAGGAGAGCTACATCTGGGGGTAGCCAGAATGGGAGGAGGGATTTTGGCGGTAGAGCCTGTAGAATTTGGAGACAGAGGGGAGGGTTGTTGTTCAGTTGCTCAGTTGTGTCCGACTCTGCCACTCTGTGGACTGCAGCACGCCAGTCTTCCCTGTCCTTCACCATCTCCCGGAACTTGCTCAGACTCATGTCCATTGAGTCAGTGATGCCATCCAACCATCTCATCCTCTTACCGTCCCTTTCTCCTGCCTTCAGTCTTTCCCAGCATCAGGATATTTTCTAATGAGGTGAGAGGAAGAAGGAAGCAAAGTTAATGCTGTGGTGCCTGGGGGAGCACTGTCACCATTGACTGAAACAGCCCTGAGCAGCTGTAGGGTGGGTACAGAGGAGGAACTCTGACTGGGCCACATTGGATTGAGGACCTGGTGGACTGGGAGAGAGGGCTGATTGGAAGGCTGTTGGAAATGGGAGGCTGGGACCTAGAAGCAGGGAGGTCTGGTGCCAGGCGAATCTCGGAACCTCCTTAGGTTTCTCTCCTGAAGAGGGCAGACAGGCGGTGTGTGAGAGCAAAGCTGTATGGAGTTCACTGTCTCCGGGCTCTTTGATGATTTCCCAGAGGAGTTAGAAAAGGTGTCATTAGGTGACAGCTGTTAAGCGTCTTGGCACAGGATAAATGGGTGCCTTGGGGTTTCCTGCAGCGCCACTGGTTTCACCACCCGCTCAGACATCGGGCCTGCTCGGGATGCCAATGATCCTGTGGATGACCGCCATGCGCCCCCAGGCAAGAGGACTGTTGGGGACCAGATGAAGAAGAGCCAGGCTGCAGATGATGATGATGAGGATCTTAATGACACCAATTATGATGAGGTGACTTGTGTGGGACACTGTGCTGTGGGCATTTGATGAGGGGCTTAGAGTAATGGGTATATTGACTGTTTCAGCTACTCAAGGTTAGGGGACAGTGTGTACCGAGTGTGAGGGGGAGCAGGACAAATACAACGAAATGTGCCCTTTTGTGGTTGCTTCAGAAGAGATGCACTTGCTAATAGAACTGTCACATTGACATATCTTGGCTGGTCTTTAAAGATGAAAATTTTTTTTCTTAAACTAATTTTTCTTATTCTTTTTGGAGGGCTGTGCTGGGTCTTCATTGCTGCACGAACTTTCTTTAGTTGTGGCAAGCAGAGGCTATTCTCCAGTTGCAGTGAGAGAGCTTCTCATTGTGGAGGCTTCGGTTGTTGCAGTTCCTGGACTCTCCAGCACAAGCTTAAGAGTTGTGCATGGGCTGCTTGCTCTGAGACATGTGGGATCTTCCTGCATCAGGGATTAAACTAATGTCACCTGCATTGGCAGGTGGATTCTTCACCACTGAGCCACCAGGAAAGCACTAATGAGGGGAATTATAAGTGGAATCGGTGGTAATGTTTGTCTTCATTTGCATCAGTTCTCATCTTCTTAGTTAATTCTTGTTTGGTCTATGAGGTTTTCTATAGATATATTACAACAGATGGTATTTTTCCTCAGAGGAAAAGGTTTTTAAAATTTTAATTTTGAATTAAAAAAATAAAAATTTAATTTTGAAACAATTTTAAAGTTATAGAGATGTTTCAAAAATAGTATGGAGACTTCCAGCATACCCTTCACAGTTTTCCTCATCTTACATATCCCTAGTACTATTAGTGTGTTTTTTAAAAATTTACTTATTTATTATTCTTGGTTGTGCAGCACGGCGTGTGTGATCTTAGTTCCCCAACCAGGGACTGAACCAGCAACCCCTGCTTGAGGGTGCATTGGAAACCACTGGACAACCAGGGAAAGTCCTATTTTTATTTTTTTAAGTTTTCATTTTTATTTTCATTTTTATTTTAATGTATAGCTGATTTACAATACTGTATTTCTGCTGTACAGCAAAGTGATTCAGTTATACACTTATATACATTCTTTTTAATATTCTTTTCCATTATGGTTTATCCCAGGATATTGAATTTAGTTTTCTATGCACCCTAGAACTATTATTGAAACCAAGAAATTAACATTGGCAGAGCACTATTAACCTATAGATCTTACTTCAGTTCCCCTGTTTTTTCCACCTGTGTCTTACTCCTGCCTGGGACCTGATCCAGGATCCCACCTGGCATCTTGTGTCTCCTTAGTCTCCTCTGATTGGTGTAGATACACTCTCTTGTATGCCCTTGACAATTCTGAAGAGTACTCATCGGCTATTTTGTTATCCTTCAATTTGGGTTTAACTACTTGAAAAAAAATTGTTGAGCTAGCATTTTGCAGCTAGATGTGTTCTGTTGCTGCCAGAGGGGGTTGTATTGGAGGAGAAGCTGCTCCTCTAAGAATGTTGTTTGGTTTTCAGTTTAACGGCTATGCTGGGAGTCTCTTCTCAAGTGGGCCCTATGAAAAAGATGATGAGGAAGCAGATGCTATCTATGCAGCCCTGGATAAAAGGATGGATGAAAGAAGGAAGGAGAGAAGGTAAGACAGATTATCACTCTTCACTCTGTGTTTATCTTACTTGTTGGGGGAATGTGTTTGTTTTTAGGTGCACTGTGTAGCATGTGGGATCTTCGTTCCCCAACATCATTGAACCTGTGACCCCTGTAGTGGAAGCGTGGAGTCTTAACCAGTGGACTGCTGCGGAAGTCTGAAAAAAACTTTGATTATTTCAGACTTGGAGAAAAGTTGCAAGAATAGGATGTCTGTTTGCTCAGCTTTGAGGTTGCCTGTGGCTCGGTCTGTGACTGTTTCCCAGTAGCCTCAGGGCCTAGGGACTAGAAGGAGAGCTTAGGAACTCCTTGTTTGACTTTCTGGAAATCCACAGAATTGGGTGGATTATTCTGACTGTGCATTGGGTTTACCATCTTTGAAATGGGTGTAGTGATATTGATGAGTGTATGTTAAGTAATTTGGAGATTCACTGAAGATAGCAAATGACCACTGAAATCCTCCTGGGCAGGCAGCTGTGTCTGGATAGTCTTGTTGCTCATGTCGTTGTTGGGCTGGGCTGGTAGGGATAGGCTGCAGTGAGCTGGAGGACAAGAGGCTCAGGCAGGCTTACGTAAGACCCACCCTCTGCCTGCCCCACCACGGGGCCCTCATGTTTTCCCTCCGGTAACTCAGTTGGGTGTGTAACCCTGATCTTGGGCTGGCATGTCTGTCCTTGTTACCTCAGTGGCAGCTTTCTGGTTCCTTGTCCTTTACTGGGGAAATTTATGCAAAGTAAACACAGGACTATAATAAGTTTTATTGCTTATTAAAATAAGTTTTATTGCTTTATAAATTTTTTATATTTTTACTACATAAAGAATGCATTCTCACTGTGGAATATTAGAACAGGCAGGTTTAAGTTTAGGTTAAGGGGTAATGTTTATTCATAAGCCTGGAAGGTGACAGGTAACATTTTGTTTACTTTTTTTTTCTACTGCTCATTAAACATAGAGTTCTCTTCCTTCTCATATGTAGAATTTTTAATTTTTTGAAGATCTTATTAGAGGCGTGAACTTCTGTTTTTCAGAGAAGTTTTTTAAATCAAGAGTATCATTATTTTTTTTTAATATTTTAATTGGAGGAAAATTGCTTTACAGTGTTGTGTTGGTTTCTGCCATACAACAATACAAAAATATGGAACACTTCACAAATTTGTGTGTCATCACAGCACATGCATGAATGCATACGTGTGTGTCAGTCATGTCTGACTCTTTGCGATCCCATGGACTGTAGCTTGCCAGGCTCCTCTGTCCAGGAATTTCCCAGGCAAGAATACTAGAGTGAGTTGCTAATTCCTATTCCAGGGGATCTTCTCAACCCAGGGATCAAACTCGTGTCTCTTGTATCTCCTGCATTGGCAGGCAGATTCTTGACTACTGCGCCCCCTGGGAAGCCCATCCTTATGCAGGGGCCACGGTAGTCTTCTCTGTATTGTTCCAGTTTTAGTGTATGTGCTGCTGAAGTGAGCACCAAGGGAGTTTTTTTAAAAGCACATTCTTTAATGTGCCTGAGTTTATATGTGTTGTAATTAAGTGGTTTTGTGTGTTAAAGAAGACTTGATTGCAGTCTTCTGGAATTCATTCATTTAAGAAAACCTGAGTGACATGCATACATTCAGAAAGTTGTATTAAGTAACTTCAGGCCACGCAGCCTGCACTGTTCTGTTGGCACACTTGCTTGGCCTGCTTTTGCAGTGGGCTTTGCTGGGTCCTTTCAGGTCAGTTTGTCCTGGCACTGAGTGGTCCATCTTTGTTAACCTGATAGCTGGTTATCATCGTACTGCCTTTCCCAATGAGGATAGTCAGAACCGCTTCTTGGGCATGTCCCCTAGGTACACACACCCCACCCCCCCTTTACTGAATGACTGCCCAGTTCCTTAGGGTGCCTTTTGTTGCCCTGTCAGTGTTTCTGGTGGATTAGAAGTTGGAGCCCAAGGTTTGATTCAAATCACACGGAATGTCATTGGCCAGAAAACCATGAGCTGTGATGATGGGCTGTCTCTGGTCCACAGAGAGGTTTTTGTCTTTTCCAAGCACATCATTCGTTAGTGTACATTCAGATTCCTATCTAACCTTATGGAGGAAAGTGTGAATCTCAGTGTTGTGAAGTCATTAGCACTGGAGCGGCGTCCGTCTGGTTTAGCTCACTTGGTTGACTCTTTGTCGTCGTTGCCCACTGCTCTCTGTGTTCACATCAGCCTGGCCTGAGTCACCAGGACCCATTTGGATGGGCAGCTACGACTGTGGTTCATCTTTCCTCCTGAGATAAGTATCGTAAGATGGCCCTACCTTTGAGATTTTATAGAATTTTAAAGCAGTAAATATACTTTTGTCATGAAGGAGGGCATGACAACCCACTCCAGTATTCTTGCCTGGAGAATCCCCATGGACAAAGGAGGCTGGCGGGCTACAGCCCACGGGGTCACAAAGAGTCGGACATGACTGAGCGACTAAGCGCAGCCCAGCACATACTTGTGTCAAATGCAAGTGTTTATTGTAATAAGACAACTCTTTAGTTTTTATCAGGTAGCAAATTGAGTTATTTGTGCATGTGTCCGTTGTTGCCTTAAAATAGATTTGATTTAGCTGCTTAGTGTGTGAAATTACTCTTGTTGGTGATTTAATTAGGAAGGATAATAAAGTGACTTGTTTCAGAATGGACATTCAGGATTTCTAATGTGTACACACATTTTATTTCTAGGGAGCAAAGGGAGAAAGAAGAAATTGAGAAATATCGCATGGAGCGTCCCAAAATTCAGCAGCAGTTCTCAGATCTCAAAGTGAGCAGACGGGTGACCTGCTGTTCCTCACACCCTTCCCAGCAGAGAACAGAGCCTGTGGGGCTCAGTGATGAAGCTCTGCTCTGTGTTTTGTTCAGAGGGTAGGAGAAGGGCCCTGCATGCAGAAAGCTCCTCACCAGAGCAGGTGGGACAGAGGGGCTGATTTTCTTGTAACTTTGTAGCAGTGTCATTTAGATGTCAGGTTTTCTGAGCCTGCCCTCTGGGCTTTGACAGAACAGCTTACAGCTGAGTGAAGCAGAGCAGATCCAACCGGTTGATTTTTCTAAGTAAAGTAGAGAAATATGTCTGCATCAGAGCCCTTCCTTCAGGCACCGTGTTTGGGTGATAGGGGTCAGGGAGAAAGTAGTTTTTCTGGTGCCTGTGAAATTCTGCCAGAGAATTAATGTTTGGGGGGGCATGGTGTTTCCAGAGGAAACTGGCAGAAGTTACAGAAGAAGAGGGCTAAGCATCCCTGAGGTTGGCGATGCCAGAAACAAACGCCAGCGGAACCCCCGCTATGAGAAGTTGACCCCAGTTCCTGACAGTTTCTTCGCCAAACATTTACAGACTGGAGAGAACCACACTTCAGTGGATCCCCGGCAAACTGTGAGCCTCCACAGAGACAGTGGTCAGGGCTCCTTTCGTGTGGTCACACAGACCAGTGGTGGGAGCAGTGGGTGGGAGGGGCAGGGGCTGGAGTCCGTTTGACAGTTCAGATGTTAGGCTCCAGTGGAAAGACTTTGGAGAGATAAGAATGAAATGCATGAAAATGCAGGCCAGCCTTTGTCCTTGCTCCCCCAGCAATTTGGAGGCCTGAACACACCCTATCCAGGCGGACTGAACACCCCATACCCGGGTGGGATGACACCTGGGTTGATGACACCTGGCACAGGTGAGCTGGACATGAGGAAGATTGGCCAAGCCAGGAATACTCTGATGGACATGAGGCTGAGCCAGGTGAGAGCTTGTGTCATGCGTTATTTTCCTATAGATTATATTAAATAATTTTGTTTTTGCTTATTAAATTTATATACATGTGTGAAAATTTCACCTTTTGAAGTGCTTTGTCATGTATTAAACAGAGCTGTGATGTGTCCAGTTACACAGAGTGGTAGCATTCTGCCCCAGGCTGGTCCTTTGGGGTGGGTACAGGTGTGTTGCACTCGGCGCCAGCAGCAAACCTGGTGTGGTTCTCCTGCTCCCTCAGGGCCTGGGGTCTGTGGCAGGTAACGGGGCTGCCTGAGGAGCAGCCCAAACATGCACTCAGGACAAGCCATGTGATGTCACTTAATGCTCTTCCCTCTTTACGTGAAAATTAAACATGTGTGTCCCTCCCACACCTGAGTGAGTTGTGTCCTTATAGGCTGTGTGCTTGGTTCCTGGCTCCAGAAAACCTTGGCTGGATAAAGACCCTTTCACCTTATGACATTCTTGTCAGAAACAGTGAAGGACAATGCTTTCAAATTTACTATATACAGATTAAAACTTTTGTAAGACAGAAAGCACCATAAAGTCAGAAGAATCTGCAAATAAGGAAGGAGTTGTCATGCTCATGAAAACCAGACCCAGAGTAGTGTGTGTGTTGAAGAGAGTGAACCCACACAGATGGATCTGCACACCCACACCACCAGGAACACTTTGTGTTTAACATTTTTACAGAAAAGATTCACACATACTGAGAAACAAAAACAGCAGAGTGAACTACTCAACCATTCTGGTTGATGCAGTGTGAAATTTTTAAATTTAAATTGAGCTTTTGCTATACTTGAGTTTTTATAAAGAGCAAATATTTTATAGGAGAAAAACAGCTTACTGATCACAAAAGTTGCACATTTTTGTATTGCTAAATACGTGTTTATAGACTGGAAAGTAGTTCACTATGAGTATCATGGTTTAGTCTTTGATTGATAGATCCTTTGGGTGGTTTCTGCATTTTTGTGATTACAGACTATGTTTTGATGAGCTCCTCGTGCTTCTGTCTTTGCAGATTTAGGTGAACGTTTTTTAAACGTTTTTAAAATAATATTTTTAAAGTGGCATTGTTAGATTGGCATATTTCCACTTAGGTGCCAGAGTGTCTCTCAAAGTCAGGATATCTCGTACTCAGCAACGTGGGGGAGCTGACCTGTGTCTTTGCCTGTCTGAGGGGCAAAGCCTGTCCCCTCAAGAGCCTCCACTTACTCTGCATACTTGTTCATGGTGAAACTGAGTGTCATTTATGTTCCATGGATCTAGTTTGTTGTTTATTGTTGTGTGTAAAATATGGGATTTTTTTTAAAGAAGGCTTTATTGTAATTTTTTTGTGCTAAAATATTTTTTAAGATAAAAATTAATAGTTTCAATCGTTGAAACTTTTTTTGGTTGCTTTTGGTTGTGTTGGGTCTTAGTTGCTGTGTGTGGGCCTGCTCTAGTTGCAGCAAGCGGGGACTACTCTTCATTGCAGTGCTCAAGTATCATTGCAGTGGCTTCTCTTGTTGCAAAGCATAGGTTCAGGTGCACAGGCTCAGTAGTTGTGGCACACAGGCTTAGTTGCTCCACGGCATGTGGAATCTTCCTGGACCAGGGGTCAAACCCATCTCGTCTGCATGGCAGGCAGATTCTTATCCACTGTACCACCAGGGAGGTTCCAGTTTTAACCAATTTTAAGTGTATAGGTCAGGGGCATTAAGTACATCCACATTGTGCCCCATCGCCACCATCATCTCAGAACTTTCTCTTCTTCCCAAACTGTGCCTCTCACTCCCCATCCCTTGGCCCACATCGTGTTCTGTCTGAATTGATTACTCTGGGACCTCGTGAATAGGTTCATACAGTGATTGACTTTTAGTGATTGGTTTATTTCACTTAGCTTCATTTATGTCCTCAAGGCTCATGCATGTTGTAGCAGGTATCAGGATTTTCTTCCTTTTTAAAGCTGAGTGAGGGACTGACTGCCTTGGTGGTCCAGTGGCTAAGACTCTGAGCTGTCAATGCAGGGGGCCCAGGTTCCGTTCGTAGTCAGGCAACTAGATCCCACATGCCGCAATTAAAGATCCTGCCTGCCATAATGAAGACTGAGGATCCCGGGTGCCACAACTAAGACCTGGTGCAGCCAAGTAAATAAATAAAAAATAAATATTAAAAAAAAAAAAGCTTAATGGTACCCCATTGTATGTATGTATAAACCACATTTTGTTTACTCTTCATCTGTCATGACACTTCTCCCTTTTGGCAATGTGACAATTGCTGCTATGAGCTTTGGTGTACCTGTTTAGGTCCCTGTTTTTACTTCCTTTCAGTATAAATTCAGAAGTGGGATTTCTGGATCATGTGTTAATTCTCGGTTTACTTCTTTGAAGAACCTCCATACCGTTTTCCAGCAGGCCACCACTGTGCAAGGGCTCCAGTTTCTCTGCATCCTTGACAACACTGGTTATTTTCTGACATTTTCCTAGTAGCTGTCCTCATGGGTGTCAGGTGGTAGCTTATTGTGTGGTTTTTACTGGCATTTCCCTGATTCATGATGTTGAATATCTTTGAACATCGTTCATGTGCTTGTTGGTCATTTGTATCTCTTTTTTGGAGAGATGTCTGTTCAAGTCCATTTTTTTTAAGAACTTGTTTTTTTTGGCTGTGCTATGTGGCTTGCAGGATCTTATTTCCCCCTCCAGGGATTGAACCTGAGCCTTTGACAGTGAAAACACTAAGACCTGACCACTGGACTGCCAGGGAGTTCCCTGGGTGGTTTGTTCTATTGCATTTTAAGAGTTTTCTTTGTATTTTAGATAACAATTCTTTATCCGATATGTCTCCTCTAAATGTTTTCTCCTGGCTATGGCCTGTTTTCATTCTCTGGACAGTGTCTTTCACAGACAGAAATGTTTAATTCTGATGAAGTCCAGCTTATCAGTTCTTCCTGTAATGAATATGCCTTTTATGTGGTATCTAAAAAGGTCATTGCCAAACCTCAGGTCATGTCAGTTTTCTCCTATGTTATTGTCTACGACTTTTATAGTTTTTCATCTTATTCAAGTCTGTAATTCCCCCTCCTTTTTTTAAAACTTAATCTGCGTATAGCATACTAATTTTTAATTTATTTTTTAATTAAATTAAAAAAATTTTTTGGCTGCCTCACATGGCATATCAGGTCTTGATCCCTTGACTAGGGATCCAACCTGTGTCCCCTACATTGGAAGTGCAGAGTCTTAACCACTTAACCAGAGTCAGGACCACCAGGGAAATTCTGTGATTCCTTTTGAGTTAACTTTTGTAAAGAGCGTAAAAATGTGTGTCTCAATTTATGTTTTGTTTTTTAATTAATTAACTTTTGGCTGTGCTCTCTTCGTTGCTGCTCAGGCTTTTCTCTAGTTGCGGTGCACAGGCTTCTCATTGCAGTGGCTTCTCTTGTCAAGCACAGGCTTTAGGATGCTCAAGCTTCAGTAGTTGTGATACATTGGCTCAGTAGTTGCAGCTCCTGGGCTCTAGAGCACAGGCTCAGTAGTTGTGTTGCACAGGCTTAGTGGAGGCACGTGGAATCTTCCCGGATCAGGGATCAAACCTGGGTTTTCTCATTGGGGTTGATTCTTTACCACTGAGCCACAAGGGTAGCCCTTCAGTTCATGTGTTGCATGTGGGTGTCCACTTGTTTCATACCATTTGTCAACAAAGATTCTTTCTACATTGTGTTGCCTTTGCTCCTTTGTCGTACATTAGTTGGCTGAACTTGTGTGGAACTATTTCTGGGTTCTCTGTTCTGTTGACCGATTTGTCTTTTTTTCCCCATTACTACACTCTCATCATTACTGTACCTTTATAATAAGTCTCTTAAGTTGGGTTGTATTCTCCAAGTTTGTTCTTCTGCTTTTGTGTTGCATTGGCTGCTCTGGATCTCTTACCTCCTCTCCATGTAAACTTCAGAATCAACTTGTCAGTAATTGCAGGTAACTTGTGGGGATTTTGACTGGGGACACATTGAATCTCCAGATCAAGGTAGGAAGAACTGACATTGTGTGACAGCACTAAGCTTTCTGACATGAGCACGAAAACTCTCTCCATTGATTTAGTGTTTGATTTCATTCATTAAGATTTTGTAGTTTTCTTCTTATAGATCTTGTATGTATTTGTTAGATTAATTTTCTAGGTACGATTGACCCTGAACTTCGTGGGGTTTAGGGGCATTGGCCTGTGTGCACTCAAGGACTGTCCATATGGGTGGTCCCACGGCAGTGGGTTCAGCTGGCTGCAAATTACATAGCACTCTGGTACGTGCTGAGGAAGAGAATCCAAGTGTTAGTGGACCCATGTAGTTCAAACCTGTGGTAAGGGTGCATTGTGTTTCACAGTTTTGGGTACTCCTCTAAGTATTGTTGTGATTTTACTTTTAGATTCCGAATGTTCCCTGCTGGTGTGTGGGATAGAGATAGGTGTTAACCTTGTGTTCTGCAGCCCTGCTGGCTGGGAGGTTTTTGTTGATTCTTTTGGATATTCTACAGAGATAATCCATTACCTGCAAATGGAGGGAGTTTGATTTTTTCCTTCTAATTGCTTAAGTTACCTGCAAACAAAGGGAGTTTTATTGCTTCTTTCATATCCTTTTCCTTTCATCCTTTTCTTGTCTTGCTGCAATTTTGATAATTTTTTACCCAGGCTTTTTTTGTGTGTGTGTGTGTATGGTTGTCATAGCAACTTTAAGACTCACAGCTTTTAAAAACAGTTAATTAATTAATTTTTTGGCTGTGCCAAGTCTTAGTTGCAGCCTGTGGGATCGAGCTGTCTGACAAGGGATTGAACCTGGCCCCTACACTGGGAGTGTGGATCTTAGCCACTGGACCACCAGGAAAGTCTCTTGTGACTCACAACTTGAGAGAATACTACAGTGAATTGCTGTGTGAAAATGTAAAGAACTCTGACTCTGGGTTTCACTCATTCTTGGATGGCCTTATGTTCAGTTGTGTTTTTCCCCTAGGACTTTATGGTTTCCTTTTTTTAATGTAAGTTTTTGTTCTGTATAGGTGAAATTTGCTCATTATTGTTACAAACTATTGTTTGAGTAAGTTGTTTTCTTTCTTTAAAAGTTTCTGTGTCCACTGATAGTTGGGATGATGGAAAGGAGTTTAGGGACCCTCCAAGGACTTCGTTCCAGGCATTGCGGGCTCTGTCCAACCAACTGGGCTCGGCCTGTCTTGCAGGTGTCTGACTCGGTGAGTGGGCAGACTGTGGTTGACCCCAAAGGCTATCTGACAGATTTGAATTCCATGATTCCGACCCACGGAGGGGACATCAAGTGAGTACCCTGGAGGGCTGGCGGCTGGGTAGACTCAGGTTCCTGGGAACATATTGGATTTTATTTGAAAAATATGCAGCCAAAATGTGGCTATTCTAAGAAACAGTGGAATTGATTGATTTTCCATTCAAAGTATGTGGATGTTAAATTTGTTACAGGTAATATTCAAAATCTATGTGTATGCCAAACTAGTGAGCAGTTTTCTAATTGTTTCCCATGCTTCTGACCTAGTCCTGGTGCTCGGTGCTGGTGTGGATGGAGGTGCAGTAGGCTTGGGAGGGTGCCAACCAAGTTCTCACTTGGTTCTGTCACCAGGGACATCTGATGTGAAGTTGGATGTTGTGTCCATGGGAGTGCCTCCTCTGGCCAGGCCCATATGCAGCACATGACAGTCTGACCCTGTGCTTTCTTGCCTGCACAGTGACATCAAGAAGGCAAGATTGCTCCTCAAGTCTGTTCGGGAAACAAACCCTCACCACCCGCCAGCCTGGATTGCGTCAGCCCGCCTGGAAGAAGTCACTGGCAAGCTGCAAGTGGCTCGGAACCTCATCATGAAGGGGACGGAAATGTGCCCCAAGGTAGGGACCCTCCCTGAGGTTGCACCACACCCTTGAGGGGTCTTGGCATCTAGGCTGTGCCAGAGGCTATGGAAGTGAGCTGGACTTAGAGGGAATTCTTTGCCCCCTTTTGGTGTTGAAGCTCCAGGCAGTGGGACGGGGAGGGGAGAGGAGGGGGGAAAAGCAGGAAAGGGCTTTTCCTGCTTATTTTCACTTGGAGTGAAAACTTGACTGCCACTTGTTCAACAGATAACCTTAATAATAGAGAGCAAGACTGGTCAGCCCTTCCCCCTTCCTGATGTCAGAACCTGGAGGTGGGCCTTACCCTTAGGGGGCATGATGATCAGCTCTAGAAAGTACTGAGACCCTCAGAACTACAGGCTGACTGTGAAGGCTGGGACACCCTGACAGTGAGAGGCGTCCTGTGAATTCTTCCCCGAGACATGAGCATTGATCCGAAACTCCCCAGCAGGTGCATAACCGCCTGCCTGTGTGTCCCCACCTTGTCCGTGGGGTGACTTCTTCCCGAGAGGGCTGGCTGTCCTCTCCTCACAGTGTGGTGATGTGTCTTTCCCATGTGCAGATGTGCTGTAGCCACATTCCCACGTGTGGGGGTTTCGGGGGTCTCTGGGGCAGGCGTGCCTATGGGTCTGATGAACCTAGCCCCTCCTGTTTCTGAGACTTGTGTGTGCCCTTCAGGGGTGCCTACCACCCGGCCAGCCTGACATACCTCACCAGTCTGTTCTTTTGTCCCACAGAGTGAGGATGTGTGGCTGGAGGCAGCCAGGTTGCAGCTGGGGATACAGCCAAGGCCGTCGTGGCCCAAGCTGTCCGTCACCTCCCACAGTCCGTTAGGATTTACATCAGAGCAGCAGAGCTGGAAACAGACATCCGCGCCAAAAAGCGGGTTCTTCGTAAAGGTGAGCTTCCTTTAGGGGCCTGGCAGGAGTGGTGTTGCTGGGCTGCATCCCCGAAGGTGAAGGGGTGCTGCCTCCCTGCCCTGGTGCTGGCCAAGGGAGCTGCCTCACCACTGCTCTGCTCAGGCTCTACTGGAAGGGTTCGAGAGTGGTGGACGTTTTTCAGGCTTTATTTTGGGCTATGTTGGTCCTGCCCTTGGTCAGTCTTCAGGGAAACTTCTGGTTGCGGTGCTTAGGTTGGGACCTCACACCTGCCTCTTCCTACTACATGACCTTGCGTGGGGGCAGTTGCTCTGTGTCCCCAGTGGGCCACACTGTTGGCCCGCTGTGCCGAGTGAGGGAGCTGCTTGAAGCGGCTTCACGGTTGCTGGCTGTCCTGTCTCTTACCCCCAGCAGGCAGGAGGTGCCACTTGGTTCTGAGTCTTTACTGCCTGGGTGGTTGCACCACAGAAGCACATTAATTAGCTCCTTCCCATCTTGTGAAACTCCTGCAGGGCAGCGTGTTGGCTTATGTGCCATTGGCTCATGTCACTGAACGGTTTGCCCATCAGGGAAACTGAGTCCATCCGGGAATCACCGCCAAGACAGAGCTTCTGTGGGTAGTTTGTCTTTCGTTATTGCAGATATGAGCAAAGAACAGTGTTGCTCCTTGACTGGAGCTTTGGGGAGGTGCTGCTGGTGACGCTCATTCCAGATTCAGCACCTGTTGGTCAGAGCCCTGACCTGGAGTAAGCCTGTGCTGGTGGCTGGCTCCCCCTGAATTGTAACGTGGGTAAAATAGGTGTGTTTTATGGAATTGAGGGTAGTTTGTAGTGGGTGGTCTGAGGTGTGTGTTTGCATGAGCCATCGGAGGCGCTGGGGTTGTGGACTGCAGCTTCTGACGCTTTACTCTGTTTGATAGGGCCAGGTGGTAGCCACCTTGTGTGTGACCCTGAGCATGTGTGAGTATGTGTGCATTCCAGTGTGTTGTCCTCTCTTGGGTCTGGTTTCTTTATTGCAGCCCTGTTGCACTTAAAATGAGGCTGAGGTGGAAAGTTAGCACCTATCTTGGTTTATAAAAATCAGCTCATCCCTTTTCAGCCAGCAAAATAGTTCTCTAATGACAAATAGTAAACTCTGGGTAATTAGCACTATTTGTTTAGGAATGCTCTCCTGAATTTCCCCTGCCACAGTGTGATGGATGGTCAGGATGGCTTTGTGGCCACTCCCTGTTCACCCCCAGATTACCTGGGTTCACTTCCAGTTGGCTTCAGATTTGGAGAGGGAACTAGGCCTGGAAGGGGGCCGCCAGGGGCTGTCGAGTGATTGGTTTCCAGGCTGTTTGGGGTCTCAAGGGCGGTAGCCCCCCTGTTCTCCTTTCCCTCAGGCGTCCCCAAAGTGAGGAGAGCATGGAACCCTCAGCTGGCCTCTGCCCTGCTCTGTAGGCCTGGTTCTGACTTGATCCGTCATCAGAGTGTTTCCACAAACAGTGCTTTTTCTCCAGGTGCCGGGGGCACAGCTGGAGATGCCTGCTTTAGCTCCAGGGAACCCTGACGCTGCTGTGGGAAGGATCTGATGTGTAGAGACTGAGGACAGTTCCTTCCATCAGTGACTGGGGTGAACTGTGTGCTGGCCCTCAGTGTCTGCGGGAGCTCTGGGTTTCAGCTAGTGCAGCTGGCGTCCTGGTCCTGTGTTGGGAGAATTTGAGATGCATGTGCTGCTCTGAGGCCTGAGAACTTAGGTGACTGAGTGGCATGGGGTGGGTACTTGACCTCGAACTGTGTGTTGTCATACGTGAGGACACACGTGGGCCCAGCTGCAGCAACTTCGTGTGGGCTGCACTCACGATGAAGGTGTCAGCTCTGTGTTTCTATGCTGGTCATGTAGGCCTGGAGTGTGAAGTGGTTCTGTCCCCAGACCGTGCACTCTTAGCTTGCAAGTGACACAGGGGTGGTAGCACATTTCCCTTGCTGGGCCTGCAGGCTCTCTAATTCAGGCTGCTCCACTCCTGCCCGGGCTGGCCCTTCCTCTCTGGCAGGCCACAGCTTCAGGTGATGACCTTGACCCAGCATGGTGGCTAGTCTCTGGGGAGCACCCCAGTGAGAGCTGGACTGCTCAGAGGTAGTCTGCTTTAGCTCCAGTCCTGTGGGCTATTGATAAAGTGCCAGTGGAGGAGTTCCCAGTCTTTCCTGAAAAGTGGGGACAGTCCTGGGTGTTTATGCCCATCACTGGGTGAAATTAATGACTCCCAGTCCACTGGAATGCAGTGTGACCTTGCAAAAGGGGCAGGCGAGGTGGGAGGCCTCCTCTGATATCACTGCTGAGGGGCCGTCCCCTTGGTAGTCTTGCTTTCTTGGGCTGCTTCCTGGTGACTGTCACTCCGGGAAGTGGGACTGTACTGCCAGGGCTCAGGGGTGCTCAGGGCTGTGGTTGCAGTCTCCCCACCCATACATGGTGGCAGCTTGGTCTCACCATAGGGATCAGGGCTCATGTTGCCAGCTAGGCTGGTCCAGCAATACCTGGAGGCCAGAGAGCTGGGTCAGCCTCAGCCTCCATTGCATGAGAACCGTGGCCACAAATCTTGGTGGAGACATTGTTCCTTGGGACAAGACCTCTAGATGGTCGAGTTCAAATGTTTGGGGACGGGGACCAGGCTCCCCCTGGCAGAGTGACATGTAACCCGGGGCTGCTTGCCTATCAGAAGCCCTCCTGGCCCCTGGGTCCTGGCAGAGTGAGAAGTACCTCTGTCACCACATGTGGCCTCCTGAGAGGGTCCCTCATCTGGCACCAGCCAGTGCTGAACTGAGTGACGAGTGTGGTCAGGCCTTGGAAGCCCAGGGGCTGAGCCCTTGGCCGCACCTCTTTTGCAGGCTGTGGTGGCGCTATGATCCTTGCAGAGGCCTGGGCCCCAGCCTAGGGCGTTGTCTTCCATGGCAGGTGGTTCTGGAGTGGCAGCTTGCTTTTTTCATAGTGGGGAGGTCACTATGAGCCCTGGACCTTGGGAACCTTTGAAACTGACTTGGGGTAGGCCCTAGGGGTTCTGGGGTGTCTCCCCTCCTCCAGCCCAGTTGTCTAGAGCATCTGGGCATGTACTGCTTCCTGCTCAGGAGCCAGAGGGCTGTGTGGCTATCTGGAGCCACTGCCATCTGGTTTGGCTGTGGGAAAGAAGGAGCACCCATTTGCAGGGCCTGCAGTGGGGAAAAGAAGGAGTGCCCCGTTTATAGGCCTGTAAGGAAGGGGAGCTGCTTCCACCGCAGGAGGAACATGAGAGACTGTGGGTCCATTGATGCTGAATCATGGAATCAATCTAGTGTCTTGTTTCCCACGAGCTTGGCCATGTGTTTTCTAGAAAGAAGAGTTCCTTTGGGTGCTGTTCTGGCTTCCTGCCTTCGTCGGCTCTTAGTCACCATCACTCCTGCCAGTAGCTGCCAGAGGCCTTGCCTCGTCTTCCCCAGTGCCTTGCTGTGGGGCTTTGTGTTCAGCTCTCTAGTGTTTTGGCCTTTTTGGTAAATTGCATCTGAAGGAAGGGCTGTGCTTGTTAAACAGAGACTTGGAAGTTTCTGGACTGCAGGATGTCTTGGCCTCTCTTGCTGGCCCCCTCTTCCCCACTGCACCCAGGGGTGCAGCACGTGGTTCTTTTGCTCTCGCATCCCCTGGGGTGCAGTGAGGACCCTTACTCTGCTGACCTGGGCAGGCGTGGACCCCAGAGTTGTTGGCATGTTTTTTCCCCACGGTTCACATGTGGCCTGCAAGGCTGGCCCTTCCTGGGTGACAGGTGCCTCATCTGCTGATGCTGATCTTCAAGTGTAAACAGGTGTGCAATGATGCACAGCCCTCTCTGCCACCTTGCTTGCTGATTCGGGGCGTCTGTACTGGTCTCTCTGGTGTCTGTCTAGACCCAAGGGACCCATGTGAAGTCCCGGCCTGTCCCCTGGGCAGAGACCATCTGGCCGTGCTGGCAGCTGCATGCTCTGCGACACAGTGTCCGCTTTTGCTTCCCTTTTTCTGTGACCTGGTTTTTTGTTTGACCTTTCCCAGCCCTTGAGCATGTTCCAAACTCAGTTCGCTTGTGGAAGGCGGCTGTAGAGCTGGAAGAGCCAGAAGACGCTAGAATCATGCTCAGCCGAGCTGTGGAGTGCTGCCCCACCAGCGTGGAGGTGAGTCTTCCACCCCGAGGGGGCCTGAGCCTTGAGCTCACCAGGGAGAGCTCTGTGCTGAGCACTCTCCTGCAGGGAGCAGTCCTTCTGGTTCAGCTCCAGGTTTGTCAGTGGGACCTGAGGGTGAAGTGGTGGGGGCTGGGGATGCTTGTTTTCCCAGCTGGGGGTGGCTCTGCCTCAGAGCCACTTGGATTTCTTGAGTTTTAGATTTCTGGTTCATAGCATTCTCTGAAGTGACTTTTGGTCGCGGGTCTATGATGTCCAGCCTGTCTTTAATTATCTTATGTGTGTTGTGAAATTCTCCAAACAAAATTAATCTTAATTTATTTACATAAAAATAAATAGAGCCCATACACATTTTTGGTGATGAAATGTTGAGAATCAAAAGCTGGGGTGTGAGAACTCCAGGCAGCTGAACACCCGTGCCCTTTCAGTTTGTGAGGTGACAGTCCTGTCCTGTTTACCTTCTGTCCTAATACTGTTTACCTTTAACCAGTGATTGGAATGTGGGACTGAGGGCCTGTCACCTAGCCACTAGATCAGTCAGAAGTGTAACCAAACAACTTTCGGATGAGCACATGATCCTGGGCCCTGTTTAAGTGGTCCTTGAGAGCTCTTGCTGCATCCCGTGGAGGGTGCCCCTGACTTGACAGGTCTCTCTGTGCAGCTCTGGCTTGCCCTGGCGAGGCTGGAGACCTACGAGAATGCCCGCAAGGTCTTAAACAAGGCCCGGGAGAACATCCCTACAGACCGCCACATCTGGATCACAGCCGCCAAACTGGAGGAGGCCAACGGGAACACGCAGATGGTGGAGAAGATCATTGACCGTGCTATCACCTCCCTGCGTGCCAAGGTGTGGAGATTAACCGTGAGCAGTGGATCCAGGTGAGGTCAGCAGGTGCTGTGGTGTCCACTTTAAGCATGGATGCCCTCCTGCTCGTTGGAGTCCCTTGGTGGGCTGGGACTTTGGGGTGGCCCCTGAGAGATGCGTCCTGATGCTGGCAGGCAGAGCAGGCGTGGGGTGGCCTCTCGTGTCGTCGCCTTGTGGCTTCTGTGGTGTGAAAGCCTGAGCAGCTCAGGGGAGACTAGCATTTTGACACAGTCAGCCCTGCTTTTCCAGAAGAGAGTATGGTTTAAGAGAGAATGAGCTTTAGTGCCTCTGTCGCTCTTCTCGACTGTGGCCAGCCAGGTCTCTGGAGGTATTCTCACCCAGCCACCAGGCCAGGTGCACTCTCCCGCCTTCTCCTGCTGCATGAGCCGTCGCATGGGCAGCCAGGAAAAGTGCCTCCTTACCTGCATCCGCCTCGCTCTGTTAGCTGGAGCCCTACGGCCAGCCCCTGTGCTTCACCATTGCCTCTCAACTTTGGAAGAGGGCCCAGACCCTGCCCCTCTCCATCTCGTGCCCCTGCTGCCACTGTTCTGCTTACCCTCCTCCCAGTGGCCCCTCTGCTGCTCCAGGTGTCGTCGCTGAGGGCACCTCCCTCCCGCCAAGGAGAGGATGTTGGGATGCTGTGTCCTGCTCCTGGGCCCCTGCAGCAGTACTGTTTTCTGCCCTTCCTATGGTGGGCATATTTTAAAATTATGGGAGCAAGGCCTCATGTATACCCCTGAAGTCTCATTGTCTGGATTCAGCCCCTTTATTCATGTTTGTTCAGTGCCATCTAACCATGTCATTCCCATTTTGACATTCTCATACCTTCGTGTGGATCCAGTTTCCAGCTGGTGTCCTCTTTCTTCTGCCTGACGGACTTTGTGACCATTTTTTACAAGCAGGCCTGCTGATGTTCAGTTCTTCCAGTCTTTAAATGTCTGTAAAGAGTTTTTACTTCATCTTTGTTAACTTCATCACATTTCCTCTCAGTGTGGAGCTCTAGTTGGCAGTCTTTCCTCTCAGTGTTTTTTAAAGACACTGTTCTTGCTGGACTTGTTTCCAGTGAGACGCTTGCTATCATCTTTGCTCTTCTGTACATACATCTCTTTTTAAAATTTTTACATTAAATTTTAAAAAATGTTTCTAAATTAAAAGATTTAGAATTGCTTTATCATTGGTCTTGAGCAGTTTGATTGTAATTTGCTTTGTATGGTTTTCTTCATGTTTCTTGTGTTTGGAGTTCAATGTCTTAGATCTGTGGATTTCCAAATTGTATCAAATTTGGAAAATTTGTGTCTCCTGTTCTTCTCAACCTCTTTCAGTTATAATTACCTGCACATTAGGCTACTTGAGCTGTCTCAGAGTTCATGAAGAGCTATTCACTTTTAAAATCATTTTTGTTTTATTTTTAACAGTTTATTAAGCTGTAATTAACATTCTGTAAAATTTCCCCATTTAAAGTGTATAATTCAGTAAATTTTAGTATTGTATGTTGGGTTATCTTCTAACTGTTTATTATCTGTTACTGAGTTGCAAGAATTTTTTACATACTAGGTCCAAGTATGTAATCCATTATCAGATTGCATGATTTACAAATATTTGCAACCATTCTGTGGATTGTCTTTTCACTTTGAATGTGTTGCTTGTAGCACAAGTGCTTTTCAATCTTAATACAGTCTGATTCATTATTTTGTTTTGTTACTTGTGCTTTAGGTGTCATATCAAAGAAACTTTCTGTAACCTGAGGTTATGAGGGTTTGCTCCTCTGTTTTCTAAGATTTTTATTTTTTTGGTGTTTACATTTGGGTCTGTGATCCATTTGCACTAAGAGTTGAGCTTCATGCTTTTATAAGTGCATGGCCCATCTCCTGGCTCCACTGGGTCTCCCCCCGCTGGTCTCCCCCACAATCCAGCGCTGTGGGGAACCTGGTCCTGCGTCTGGAAGTTCACTGCCAAGTCACTGTCCTCCACGGGGCTGTGCATCTGTGTTGTGCCAGCACCACTGTGTTCTGCGTACTGTGGCTTGTAGGACGCTTTCAAATGAGGAAGTGAGTCCTCTTGCTTTGTTCTTTATAGATTGTTTTGGCTACGCTTGGTTCTTGTGTTTTCATATGAACTTTAGGATCAACTTGTCAGATCGTACAAAATAGCCAGAGGGGATGTTGATGGACACTGCATAGAATCTGTAGATCAGTTTGAGGACTGTTGCCTTCCTAATAGTAGTAACTCTTCCAATCCGTGGGATATCATTCCATTCACTTAGTTCTTTTGAAACTTTTTCTAAAAAAAAAAAATTTTATTTATTTAATTTGGGGAGCTCTGCTGGGTCTTCGTTGCTGCGCATGGGCTTTCTCTAGTTGTACTGAGCGGGGCCTGCTCTTCTTTATGGTGTTTGGTCTTATTGCGGTGGCTTGTCTTATTGCACAGCATGGGTAGGGCTCAGGGCTTCAGTAGTTGCAACTCGGGTTCTTGAGCACAGGCTCAGCAGTGGTGCATGGGCTTAGTTGCTCTGTGGCACATGGGATCCTCCTGAACCAGGGGTCGAACTCGTGTACCCTGCATTGCAAGGTGGCCTCTTAACCACTGGACCAAAAGTTCAATTCAGTCACTCAGTTGTGTCTGACTCTTTGCGACCCCATAAATCGCAGCATGCCAGGCCTCCCTGTCCATCACCATCTCCCGGAGTTCACTCAGACTCACGTCCATCGAGTCAGTGATGCCATCCAGCCGTCTCATCCTCTGTCGTCCCCTTCTCCTCCTGCCCCCAATCCCTCCCAGCATCAGAGTCTTTTCCAATGAGTCAGCTCTTTGCATGAGGTGGCCAAAGTACTGGAGTTTCAGCTTTAGCATCATTCCTTCCAAAGAAATCCCAGGGTTGATCTCCTTCAGAATGGACTGGTTGGATCTCCTTGCAGTCCAGGGGACTCTCAAGTCTTCTCCAACACCACAGTTCAAAAGCATCCATTCTTTGGCTCTCAGCTTTCTTCACAGTCCAACTCTCACATCCATACATGACCACAGGAAAAACCATAGCCTTGACTAGACAGACCTTTGTTGGCAAAGTAATGTCTCTGCTTTTCAATATGCTATCTCGGTTGGTCATAACTTTTCTTCCAAGGAGTAAGTGTCTTTTAATTCCATGGCTGCAGTCACCATCTGCAGTGATTTTGGAGCCCACAAAAACAAAGTCTGACACTGTTTCCACTGTTTCCCCACCTATTTCCCATGAAGTGATGGGACCAGATGCCATGATCTTCGTTTTCTGAATGTTGAGCTTTAAGCCAACTTTTTCAGTCTCTTTCAAGCCCCTAAAATTTTTTTGGATAATGTTTTAGCATACTAGTATTGCACTTACTTTATGTATTCTAAAGTGTTTTATTATTTTTCATGCTGTCATAAATGGGATTTTTTCTTAATTTCATCTTCAGGTTGTTCGTTAATATATAGGAGTATAGTTGATTTTTAAATATTGATCTTATATCCTGCAAAATCATTTATTATAATACCTTCAGTGATTCTTTAGGATTTTCTGTATATTGAATCATGTTGTGTGCAAATGCAGGTTTACTACCTTTCCAATCTGGATGTGTTTTAAAATATATATATTGATTTAAAGTTCTCCAAGCCAGACTTCAGCAATACGTGAACCGTGAACTCCCTGGTGTTCAAGCTGGTTTTAGAAAAGGCAGAGGAACCAGAGATCAAATTGCCAACATCTGCTGGATCATGGAGAAAGCAAGAGAGTTCCAGAAAAACATCTATTTCTGCTTTCTTGACTATGCCAAAGCCTTTGACTGTGTGGATCACAATAAACTGTGGAAAATTCTGAAAGAGATGGGAATACCAGACCACCTAACTTGCCTCTTGAGAAATCTGTATGCAGGTCAGGAAGCAACAGTTAGAACTGGACATGGAACAACAGACTGGTTCCAAATAGGAAAACGAGTACGTCAAGGCTGTCTATTGTCACCCTGCTTATTTAACTTCTATGCAGAGTACATCAAGAGAAACGCTGGACTGGAAGGAAACACAAGCTGAAATCAAGATTGCCGGGAGAAATATCAATCACCTCAGATATGCAGATGACACCACCCTTATGGCAGAAAGTGAAGAGGAGCTAAAAAGCCTCTTGTTGAAAGTGAAAGAGGAGAGTGAAAACGTTGGCTTAAAGCTCAACATTCAGAAAACAAAGATCATGGCATCTGGTCCCATCACTTCATGGGAAATAGATGGGGAAACAGTAGAAACAGTGTCAGACTTTATTTTTTGGAGCTCCAAAATCACTGCAGAT
>SJXQ01000589.1:669472-689418 GCA_006408695.1 Aepyceros melampus | reverse complement strand
GGAGGTAAGGCAGAGGGTGGGGAGCCTTGCTGGGCTTCCCTAGGAGGCTGGGTGCTTGTGCAGAGGTAGAGGGGGTGGGAGGAAGCAGAGTGGGCTGTGCTCTGAAACACAAAAGAGGAGGAACATCGGTGTTCCCATCCCTCCTCCTCCCCAGTCCTGGATCAGGAAACCCCACATACTCGGCCCAAACCCTCTGTGGACTGGACTGGAGCCTGCTCCTTAGGGCCCATCCCCAACCTGGGGCAGCAGTGGCAGTGGGCGGGCGGGTAGAGGACCAAGTCTTGGTTTTGAGGACCTGTTAGGATGGGGTTCAGCTGCTCTGGATCCCCTCCTTTGGGGATAGCTGCTCCAGCGTATTGGGCTTCCCTGGTGGCTCAGACAGTAAACAACCTACCTGCTGTGCAGATTAATTTAAGATACTTAATTTGCTTGTTCAGACTTGGTCATTAGAGATACACATTTATGCTACTGAAAACACCTCGTGGTAAAGAATCCGCCTGCCACTGCAGGCTACCATGGTTCCATTTCAGGGTCAGCAAGATCCCCTGGAGGAGGACATGGCAACCCACTCCAGTATTCTTGCCTGGGAAATCCCATAGACAGAGAAATCTGGAAGGCTTCATGAGGTCACAAAAGAGTCAGACAGGACTTTGCAGCTAAACAACAACATAGGTGTTGTAGGCTGTCAACTGAGTGACTGGGCTGTCTAAGGTGTTTGTCCATCAAGTGAAGAGTTAAGTCCCTCTTCACCTGCCCAGCCTACCCTTGTTGGGAGCAGCCCTGATGCTGGCATGGTGTGTGGCTGGTTGTGTTGGGGATGTTACTGAGGTTGTGGAGGTGGTGATGACCATGTCTACTGGGGAGAGGGGGTGCACTGTACCTGCTCTCAGGCATAACCCCTCCTCTTCTGGGCAACTTGAGGGGAGGGTTCCACACCTCGTCTTAGGTCATCCCAGTGGTAGGCTGGGTCCTGGGCGTGATGGGCTGTCTAAGGTGTTTGTCCATCAAGTGAAGAGTTAAGTCCCTCTTCACCTGCCCAGCCTACCCTTGTTGGGAGCAGCCCTGATGCTGGCATGGTGTGTGGCTGGTTGTGTTGGGGATGTTACTGAGGTTGTGGAGGTGGTGATGACCATGTCTACTGGGGAGAGGGGGTGCACTGTACCTGCTCTCAGGCATAACCCCTCCTCTTCTGGGCAACTTGAGGGGAGGGTTCCACACCTCGTCTTAGGTCATCCCAGTGGTAGGCTGGGTCCTGGGCGTGAGAGCTGTGGCTTAGCCAGGCCAGGCTGCTAGAACTTCCCGCCAGGAGCTAGGTCGCCTGAGTCTGTTCCTGGTGAGCCTGACTCAGCGGGAGCTGGGGGTGGGGACTTCCCTTCTCCTGACCCTAGGGGAAGCAGGTGGGTGGGGCCAAGAGGGGGAGGGGTGGGAAGCCTAATCCAAGTCTGGAACCACCCAGGCCCTGAGGCTGTGGTCCTGCCTAGGAGGCCTGGGTCTCTAGGCCCTAGGAGGCCAGTCTGCCCTGGGTCTTGTGTGGTGCTCACTTGACTGCTCTCTGAAAACAACTGCCATCTGTATGTTTGTGTGTGTGTGTGTCTTTTCGCAGTCCTGATTCTGCTCCTGAATTCCCCCAGCCCCTGACTCCAAGGACTTGGCCCAAATTGAGACACCGCCCATCCCACCCCGGCAGTGGAGGAGGGGCTTCTGGGGCGCAAGCTGCTTGGCCGCTCCCACTTGGGCACCCTGGGGCCCCCATCCCCACCCCCACCCCAAGGGTGAGGTGAGGAGAATGCTAGAAAACTGCTCCCTGTACAGGAGAGACAGCCTCTGTGTGTGTCCATGGGTGTCTCTGGGATGGGGGCACAGGTGAGGTGATGCCTGTGCCCAGGGAGGGGTCTCTCAGCGGTAGGAGAGGCTGGGCTGGCACTCCTTTGCTGTGTCCTGGCCAGGGAGTGGGGTGAAGATATGGGAGGGTCTGCCCTAGGGATGGGTCAGGGGGCAGAAGCTACTAGACTCTGGCTACTATGGGTATGCCTCCTACAGAGACTACCCCCATGGTGGGGGGCACACCTTGGCCCAGCTGACCCGGGGCTCCAGTGGATGGGTCACCTGTCCCCCAGGCCCACCCCAAGTGGGAGTCGGAGGCCATGGGAGCTGAGTGTGCACACTAATGGGTGACATGCCTTTGTGCCTAAGCCAGGGACTCGGCATTGGTGTCTCAGAGCTCCCCTCATCCCCTGCCCCCGGCCATGACGAATTCAGCTGGACAGTACCACCCGTGTCCCTTTGGGCCTCATTCCTTGCTTTCTTCCTGTGTACCAGCACTGTCCTTGGTGTCCTGGAGGCCATTTCTGTCTGTGCCTTGACCTGTCCAGGGCTCCTCTCTCTACGTCCACATCCATCTCCTCAGTTTGTCTTTCTCTGTCCCTTTGTTTTGGAGGTCTCTGGGCCCTGCTCACAATGCGGTGGGGATGGGGGTGAAGGGGGCTCAGGTGCTGCTCCCCCATTCCACCCGCTGAGGTGTGAGGCTCATGCCAGTTTAGAGAGGTGATTCCTTGGAGGCAGGACACCAATAAGAACAGCTCACGGCCTGTTCACCCCTGCAGACACACTCAAGCTGACAGGGAGACGCACGTGCACACAGAGTCTCAGACACACTGGGTGTCACACACAGTCATCAGGGAAGGTCACGTTGAATCACTGTCACAGCATCACGGCCATGCTCAGAGCATGTGCAAACTTGCTCACCTGTAGTCAGTCAGGCTCAGGGCAGCCCCGGAGCAGCCCACATTGTCACGAGATGCCCGTGTCCCAGGGTGCACGTGCCATGTCAGGCAGGGTTGCCAGAGATCAGCCCCATACACTACTGGGGGAGGACAGGCCAGGGGGACACATGACCCCTTCTCTTGGAAGACCTCTTGGAAGACCTGTGTGGCCCTGAGAAGAGTGTGGGTGTGTGGAGGACCAGTGTTGGGACCCTGCTCCAGGGAAGAATTGCCCAAGATGATTGTTGTAAACTTTCCTGAACTAATGGGCTCCCCAGTGCTGGGGGGGCCAAGGAGGCTGTATGGAAAGGCTGGTCCTGCAGGGACAGGGCACAGGGCTTGAGTGATGGATTCCAATGTGGGAAGCTTGAGATGGGACGCCTGAGCCCCGTGCTCTGGTCATTGGCCATGTGTCACTGGAGAGCCTGCACAGGTCACCTGGGGGGCCGCAGGGATTGGTCACGGTGCTACCGTCTCTTGGGACACCAAGTTGAGTGAGAATGATGGACTGGGGTCCAGGATGTCAGGTCTCCAGACAGGCGTCAACCCCACCAGCCTCCTTCAGAAAGAGGTGCTGTCTTGGGCAGTCACTGGGCTTGAAGAAAGTTTTAAGGATGAGACGAGGATGGTGAAACCTGGGTGGAGAGTATAGGGGCAATTCCGGGTGTAGTCTGACCCTTATTAGGCCTGAGTTAAAATAGAGAGTGGCAGGGAACGCGAGCTGGGAGGGTGAGGAGTGCCCACACCTCCTGCCTCCCACCAGCTGCCTGGGGTAGTGTCCTGGAGGGATGGACCCCCCAACCCTCCCATCCCCCCTGCAACAACCACAGACACTAGACTTCGGAGGAAAGGTGAGGTTCTTTATTGTGGCCTCGCCTGGTCCAGGGGGACCCAGCTCCTGGCTCCTCCTTTACAGCAAACAAATGTTATTTAAAAAGCCCTTGCTACATTGGTGCTTTGCATCACTGAAACCCCTTGGGAGAAAAAGTTTAATTAAAACTTAAATATATTGTTTTATGAATATAAAAAAGGCAAAGTAAAAAATACAGCCTAGTTCTAGAAAATACACTGCAAGAAAAGGATTAAGCTTAGCCCCAGCAGAGTCAGCCCACACGTCCTAGGCCTGGGCTTCCCGGCCAAGCCGCAGTACGTGGGGACCCTCCCGTTGGGGTGCCCTCGACCAGGCCAAGGCCCAGCGTCGCGGGTTCCTGCGGGGCTGTGACAGGTAGCGGCAGCTCCGCCTGCGAGAGAGACAGAGCCAACGCACAGTGCCCCGGGCGACCTATCCAGAGATGCAGGCGCTGTAGTAGACAGCAGAGCTGGCATCGGACAGCGCGGCGATCAAGCTGCTCTCCTCGGGGCAGGACATGGTGCGTGGGGCCAGCTTGGCCAGCGCCACGTGGTATGGGAGCCCGGCGGCGTCGGGGCGAGTCCGGCTGCAGTTGAGGTACTGGTCGAACTGGTCAGGTCCACGTCGGCCCACAGGTCGGCAGCAGGTCCCAGCGGCTCGGCGCTCTCCAGGGGCGGGGCTTCGGGTGGCGGCGACAGAGGGCCGGGGTAGGGGCCAGGGCCCGGCGCGCCCGGGGCGCTGTAGTAGAGGCCGCAAAGCGGCGCGGCAGGGCCGGGCGCGGTCCTAAGCGCCTCGGCCGGCGGCGCCCCGAAACAGCCGCCTGGGTTCCTGGGCAGCTCGGCTGGGCCGTAGGGCGCACGGAAGGCCCGCAGAGAGCAGTCCTCGGGCGCCGCGGGCGGAGGGAAGAAGGCGGCCTCGCCAGGTTCCAGGCCGTCCAGCGGTGAGCGCTCCGGTGTGGGCAGCCCCAGACCGTCGAACTCGGCACCCAACGGCGGCAGCTCGCGGAAGACTCGGGCCGGGCCCGTAGCCGCGGGAAAGGGCTCAGGAGGCGGCGGCGGCGGCGGTGGCGCCAAGCCTGGGAGGAGGAGGCCGGACTCCAGCCGCCGGGCCTTACGCGCCTGCTTTTTGCGGCGCGGCCGGTACTTGTAGTTGGGGTGGTCGCGCAGGTGCTGCACGCGCAGCCGCTCCGCCTCCTCCACGAAGGGCCGCTTCTCCGCCGGGCTCAGCTCCTTCCACGCCTTGCCTGCGGACCGCGGGCGCGGGTCAGCTGGGTGCCGTCGGGAGAGCTGGCAGGCTGACAGCCGAGCCCAGCGCGCGGCCCAGCGTGAGGTGCCCCGGGACCCTGCCCGCTCCCCCATTCCCAGCTCCCGCCCCTGCCTCGCGGCCACTCACCCAGCATCTTGCTTAGCACCGCGTTGTGCAGGTCTGGGTTCTGCTGCGCCAGCCGCTTGCGCTCGTCCTTCGCCCACACCATGAAGGCATTCATGGGCCGCCGGATGCGCGACTCATCGGTCCCCTGGCGCTCCCCACGGCCGGCCGGGCTGAGACCATAGCGCCCCGGTTCGGGGCTACGAGGCGGGCTGCGCGGCGGACTAGGCGGCGAGGCAGGCGCGGCGGGCGCGGTGGGGACGGCGGGACGGCGGGGAGGCCGCGCGGCTCAGCGGCGGCCCCGGAGCCCGGGGCCCATGCACAGTCGCGGCGGGCGGGCGGATCGTCCTGTGCGCCGTAGCCGAGCGGCGATCTCTGCATTCCAGCTGGGCGCGGCCTGGGCGGAACGGAGCGCGGGAGCGCGGAGGGTGGGCGGCTGGCACGTCGGGGTCGGACGCGCTGGGCGGGCAGGCGGGCGGCGGTGGGGACAGCAGTGGCCTCTCGCCGGGTGGGCGCCCAGATATAGCAGCGCGGGGGCCAATGGGCGGCGTGGCGGACAGGGCGGGCCGGGCCGGGCCGGGGCCGCCCCCCTCTTCCCCGGGGCTCCCTTTCTTCTCCGCGGGGCGAGATTCCGCCGCGGCCTCCTCGAAGCGGCGCCCCCCGCACCCCCTCTGAAGGAGAGACCCCCCTGAGTGGGAGAGGGCGGCTGATGTGGCCCGAAGCTTGGCAGGGGGCGGCCTTGTGGGGCTGTCAGACTTTCAGAATCAGACCCCCGGGCAGGAACTGGGGGCGGGAGAGGCTGCCTTCCCAGCAGATTCTGACTCCAAGGGAAGTTCGCCTTGGGAAAAGTGCTTTGTGTCTTGAGGGAGCTGCTTTGAGTAACCCCGGGCGTTACTGCTCACTCGTCCTTCACCTACATGTGGAACTTGCAGCTCTGGGAATTTTGAGCCTCCCCCCACCCCCACCGCTCCCCAGGTCTGTTCATGGGGTTAAGGGAGATGTTCACCGTGTCCCTCACCCCGCTTGCAAGCACTGGAAAATCGGCAAACCGCAGCAGCTGAGTACCTGGAGTAGAGGGTAGATGACAGGCACCTATAGCAGAGCAAGAGAAGGGGTCCAGCGGGTGGAGCCCAGCGCCTCAGCTCCCTCCCCAGAGCCTGACTGACCAGTTGTAGTGGCTGGTTACCCAGTCCGTGGGCCAGGCCAGCGCTGCTGCAGGACTGAGGCTGGGTCCGGTGGCAGGAGGAGGGGCCTTCCCCTGGGCCATCAGGCCCCTGAGGGTGTCCAAGGAGCTGCCAGCCTCCTTGAAGTCCCTTCCCACCCCTTCCAGAGGGTGTCTGGGTTCCCAGACCCTGAGGGGTGTTCCCCAGGCAGGCTGCTCCCGTGCCCCCATGCTGAGGGGAGTTCTAAGGGGGCTTTGAGTGTGTGTGTGGGGGTGTAGGATAAGTTTTCCCTCCTGCACATCCACTGGCAGTCTGCGAGCTCTGTAGCTCCATTACCGCGCCAGGAGCCCCATCCCATGTGTTGAGAGCTCCATGGTGTGTGACCGCAGGTGATGGTGATCCTAGGTGTGTGTAGCCAGAACTCCTGGATCCTCTGTCCCTGATAGTCCCTGTAGGCCACAGTCAGGGCTTATGAGGGGGCAGGTCCCCTGTGGGTCTGACAGCTCCCGCAAGCGGCTGCTCCTGAGCTGTCCTGGGGAGAGGCCAGCACCCCCACAGGGGTCCTCCGACATGAGGTCAGTTGGGTGTGCATTCCATCCTCAGCGCAGGCTCTGTCATGTAGAGTTGGGTGGCTGCTATCAGGTTTCCACATCTCTCAGGCTCTGGCACCTAATTCATGGACACTGAGCCCATGCTGATGGACTGGGGACAGTTGAGGGGATCCCCTTGAGTCTGGGGGGAAGACTAGCTTTTCCTGGGAGATAGGCAAGAATGGGGTCCTGAGGTTGGACGAGTGTACAGCGTCTCCCAGATGTGACTGTTTCCCTTTGACCAATGTGGGTGGACTGGGGTTGGGAGAAGAGACGTGAGGAAGACGGGGCTGAAGGATGGGTCCATAGGACCAGCATCTGGCAGAGGTGACATCGCCCTGCAGCCTTCTGGATGTGGTCTGGGGTCAAAGGCCTGGCTCAGCCTGAGCAGCAGGAGCCTGAGCTGATCACCACTGGGCTTGGGAGGTGGCTTCTGGCTCCTCCACTCCAGCCCCTGACCGTGTGGTGGACCTTCAGGTCCCTCAGGGCCCTGCCTGGCCCCCTGCAGTCCCTGAGAGCCCAGCGGCTCAAGCTGCTGGGAGCTCCGTGGCCAGAATACCTCACCACCAGGGCCCCACACCCCAGGAGGGCTGCTTCGCCTGGCGCCAGCCACTGACCCTCCCTCTTGGCTGAGCTCCAGGACTCAGGTGTCCGGCTGTCACGTCCTGTGAGCTGGGGCTCAACAAGGCAAGGGAGAGCCTCCTGAGGTGACCTCCACCTCCTCGGGGTCAGGCTCCCTCCTCTGTGTGCTGCCTGGCAAGGCTGACATTAGCTCTGGCCCACCATCCAGATAGGAAAACAGTGGGGTGGGAGCTGCAGTCAGGGTGGCCCTGACCTTGGAGCCTCCGGGCTGGGGATACACCCCAGGGCTGTGGAAGGGCTGTCGTGGGTGTGACCAGTTGGGCATCAGAGGTGTGTGTCTGTGTGTGGTCTGTGTGTCCGTGTCTGTCTGCCTGGATGTGGGGATGAGGCTGAACTCACAGGAGATGAGGTCCTGTGGGGAGTGGAGGTCTGGCCCTGGATATCCACCAGGGGAGGAGTTCCCAAAGACTTCCCTGGCCACCAAGCTATGGCCCCCCAGTCCATCCACAGTCTGAAGGCGTTCCTATGTCTCCAAGACCCACCTGGTCCAAGTCTACTGCTGCCCACTTTGGGAGGTCCTGTCTGCAGCCCCCTGTCTCCTCAGACAGGAGGTGGGATGGTGGGCAGGCTTGTTCTGTGAGCGGGGGCTGGCCTGGGCACCCAGTGGCCGCTGCCTTCCTGGCCCTCCACCCGCTCCCTCTGTCAGCCTGGACTGGACCCCTAGGCTCTGGGCAAAGCCTGCAATGGATTCTGGGTAATCCCCTCAGTGCCTCTGAGTGGGAGATTTGTTGGGCTCTGGGGGTGGCGGACCTCCCAGGCACTGCCCGGGGCATAGACCTCACAGGCTCCTAGCCTCCCAGGCCTGGCTTGCTGCAGGAGCAGGAGCAGGGCTGGGACCAATTACTGAGTCCCTAGAGGCAGGACTTCCCTGCTCCTAGAGGGCGGGAGCAGGGTCCCCATCAGTTACGGGTCCAGGTAGAGGGGTCTCTGGTCTCCGACTCCCAGGCTTTGGAGCCAGGCCACCCAGGTCAAGCCCTGCCTTATAGTCCTGGAGACGAGGGCTCAGGCCTGGCCAGATCCTCCTGTTTGTCCTTGAAGCTGCCCCAAAGGCTGGATGGCGGTGGGGAGGCCACCCGATGGCCTAGAACCAAGTGGGCATACTCCCCATGTGCATGCATGACTCGCCCAGCAGCAGGCCTAATCCTGGGGGATGCTGGAGCTCAGGCTTGGGGTGGCTGGCTTGTCCAGCCAGTACCTTCCTGGTCTCAGTCCTGGTGTGCAGAGGGCCATGGGGGTGCAAGGGAGCTGGCGCAGTGCTCACGCTCACAGGACAGCGTCTCAGGATCAAGGCATGCTGGGGTCAGGGCACGATTTGCCACTGTCACTGTCGTGGGAACCCGGAAGTCCTGGTTAGAGCTGGGTGGTCTAGGAACTTAGGTGTCAGTGTGCTCATGGGGGTGCTTGTGGGGCATGTGGGAGAATGGCACCCTTGCAGGTCCCAGGGCTGTGGTGCAGGGGTTGGGTCTGCCCCTGAGTGCTTCAGACTAGCGGGACCAAGTGGGTGGGGGGCTTCTCTGGGTTGAAGGGGACTTGTGAGTTGGGGGTGGGGGCACCGAATGTAGCCCATGTGAGGAGTCCTCTGGAACGGTGGCTTCACCGGGGCAAACAGGCTGTGGCCGGTCATGTTAGATCACTTTTGTGGATGTCCCAGGTGTCAGTGTCAGGCAGGGGCACTGTGCTGGATTGGAGCTGGGGTCCCAAGCAGAGCGAGCCCTGGGGCATTGTGGCCATGGTTGTTCTCCAGTGTACTGCATTCTGTGTGGGCCTCTCTTGGTGCTCAGCAGGGGCTCCGTGGGAACCAGTCGGGGGGGAGCAGGGGGAGCCCCCAGGCTGCTCTCAGTTTCCATGGCAACAGCAGGGCGGAGCCAGGAAACACCAGCTCAGGAAGGAAGGCCACAGCTGCGAGGAGAGAGCAGAGGGCCAGCCTGGCTGAGCAGGCGCCAGACACTCTGTCTGTCAGTTGTCCGGCACAGCTAGCCTGCCAGGCCTATTGCTCTGCTCTTGGCTCCGCCCCCATGCCAGTCAGTCTGGGCTCAGGCAGCCGCGGGGAAGGAGTCTTTGCTCAGACCTTGGCACCCCAGGCCCGGTTGATACAGGAGTGGTGCCCTGGTTCCCTGGAGACTCTTGGTGGGACAGAGATGGGCTCTCTGTGTGCCCTGCCTGGGGGCTGTGTATTGACACACTTGGGTATCTTGAGTCCCCATCCTATGACTGCCCTGCTCTGGCTGGCCCAGCCCCTCTTCTCTCCCGCCAGGCTCTGCTGACAGTCCTCATTTGCCCTGGGAAGCATGGAAGGAGAAGCCAAGCCCTCCAGGTGGTCACTGGCCCACGGGGCCTTGTGGGCACTGCCACTGTGTGTTATTTTCTACTGAAACCCTGGCTTTGGTAACAAGTGGGTCTGATGGTCCAACCGATTGTAATTGCCAGCTGGGCTAGAAGGCAGGCCTGTGTCTTGGGGACCAGCCGCCCCTTCTCTCTCAGGCTCAGGAATTACCCATCCATCCACCCATTGGCTACTGACCCACCTGAAAAGGTCAGGCCCTGTTCCAGGAGATAGGGGTGTAGCTGTGAACAAAACAGACCCAAGCGCTGCTTGTGGGGAGTTTCTGTTCTGTAGGAGTGACAGACAATCAACAAATCCTCAAAAAGTCAGAATCCAGGGTGCTAGGCTGTGGAGGAGAGAGGGGCTGTGTCAGGGTGCTCACTGCCTGTCCGTTCAGGAGGGGACCTTGGAGCCAACCCTGAAGAGTACGTGAAAGCAATGAAGGGACACATGGGGAAGAGTGTTCTGTGCAGAGGAAACAGTATGTGCAAAGGCCCTGGGGCAGGCACATGCTGGAGAGGGGACCAGGGCTGTGGGAGGCCTGGAGGGTCTTGCTTCCTTCTCTGAAGAAGGCATGGGGGTTTGGGAGAGTTTTGAGCAGAGGAGCAGCGTGACTGGATTTAGCTCTCCACTCCATGCTGCTGTGTGGAGGTGGCCAGTGCAGGCAGAAGGAAGTACTCACCACCTCTCCACCCACAGAGAAGGCAGGGGTCGCTCTGGGAATGGGGCCTGGCTCCTGGGCGCCCTGGTCTGCTGCCCCCATATGAATTTCCTTTGTCTCTTTCCACCAGGGAAGGGCTGGTTTGCCTGGACCCCTGGGAGGCACTGCCTTGGGGTCCCCTGTGAGTTAGACCTCCTGCTTTCATCAGGGCCCCTGACCCTGCTTCTGCTGGGGCCCCTAGGGAGGGGGAGGGTGGAGTGGCCGCCAGCCTGGCGGGCTGGCAGGGCAGGGAGGGCGGTGTTTCTGGGAATTGTGTGGGGGAAGCGCATTGTTAGAGCGAGCCTGGAGCAGGCCGCCAGAGCCTCTGCTGCTGGCCTCTGGGGGGTGCCTCCTGCCTCCCCAAAGTCCTGCTTCTGGGGGAGGGAGCTGGGCCTGGGCCAATCCCTGGGCGGGGCTGGGACTTTCCAGGAGAAGCTGCTGGGGGCGGTGCTTCTTCCCATTCTGCAGACCAGGAGACTGAGGCCCAGAGAGAGCACTGGCCAGATGAGATGTGCACTGGTATGCAAGATGGAGGACTCAGGCTGGACCTGGTCCCTGGTCACCGCCCTGCCTGAGCTCAGAGGCCAGGACCTGAGGGAGGCCTGAATGGGACTGGCTGGGGTCAGAGCCCTGTGGCCCATGGGTGGGCTGGAGGGCCTGATGGAATAAAGTGCAGAAAAAGCCGGGCACCGGGGTCAGAGAAGCACTGCCCACAGCACAGCAGAGGGAGTGGGGGTTTCTGGGACTGTGACATCTCCCTGCCCGACCCCTGTGGCCATGGGAAGGAGGAGGGGGCTCCGTGTGAGTTTGGCAGCACTGGGCTTCCCACCGAGGCCCCTGCCTCAGCCAGAAGGGAAGCAGGATTCGACCTGCTGGGGTCATGGCCAGCTCTGGGCGGGCACATGTGGGGACACAAATAGAAAAATAAATGGACTGAGCTTCCGATGTTTCCGTGCTCTGAGGATGGGGGAGGGACAGGCCCTGGGCCAATAGTGCAACCCGTCTGTGTGGGATGGAACTTGAAGTGTTGTTGGGGTGTCCCCAGGCCACTGTCAGGGCTGCATCTGCCCACAGAGCCCCCGGGACAGGCCAGGCTCCCCACAGAGTAGGGGCAGACCCATGAATCTCTCACCATAACGGGGTCAAGTGTGGAAGACCCCTGCAAGGTGGGACACAACCCTTGCATGACTTGGGTTGTGTACCAACACCTCAGATACAGCGAAAAGGATGTGGGGTCTGGAGCCTCAGTGAGCACCCTGCTGTGGGTACAAGGTCACCCTGCAGGCACAGCTTTCTCAGGAGAGTGGGGTGGGAGGATCTGGGCCCAGGCAGCTTGCTGGGGGAAATTCCTTGGAGGAAGAAGTTCTCAAGATTCAGTAGGGTCCAAGGGGTCTTGGGTGGATGGTGACTATCCTGAGAAAGGTTCTGGGGGTCATGAACTCATGAGGGGACCAGGGACTTCTAGGATGGAAAGTCAGGGGTTTGGGGGTTACTCAGTCACTACTACTCCAGCTTGAGTCCTGGCCAGAGTGGGACTCACCCCCAGAATCCACACATGAGGGTCTCTCTCCAGGACTAACCACAATCTCACCTGGGCTGCTTCATGGTTGTGGCCAGAACCAATTGGACCTCCTGGCCTGGCAGGGGTCGGGGTGGAGGGGCCTGGCCCACAGGCCATCTGTGGCTCACTCCCGCCACCTAGAGGCCTCTGCTCATGGTTGGGGCCTGCAGGCCACAAGACAGGTCACCGGGCCTGGACCCTGGATGGTGTCACACTCCTCCCTCTATGGTGGTGGCTTCCATATGGGACTGCACCTTGTCAGGGTTCAGGGCTCCTGTCATGGGGCAAAGGGCTGTGGTCCCCAGGTCCAGCCGGGAAGCCCCCACCTCCTCTTGCCTGTCCACTCTTTCCAACCACCCTCCCTCCTCCCACACCTCCTGATCACTGGTGTCTTGGTCTCCGTTCATCTGCAGCCTTGGTGGCCTCAGTCAAGAGCCTCTAGCCATGCCTGGCTCCTCAAGAGCTGTCTCTGTGGTCCTTGCCAGAGGGAGGAGGAGGAAGGCCTGAGGTGGGCCATCTGGGTTTTCCTCTCTGGCTGGGCTGGGGCAGGGCCCTTGTGCTCAGCTGACAGCCCCTTCTTGCCTCCCTGTCCCCAAGTAAGAGCCCAGGTTGCCATGGAAACAATTACACTGAAAGACAGAAAATTATTTTCTAAACTGTGGGATATAGAACCCAAGCGCTTCTTTATTGCTGCAGCTCAGGGCGGCAGTGAGCGTGGCAGGATGCTGGGGGCCTCAGCACAATGGCTGAGACATGAAGGGGCTCTCATTTCTGCTGTGGTCAGTCCTGGCCCTGCTGTGACATGTTCATGGCTTCATTGGTAACTGAAGGGACAGTATGCATCCCTTGGAGAGCAATGCAGAGGCAACTGGGAGGCTTTCCTATGGGGTTTCTTTTCTGCCAGGGGATGGTCTCTGACTCCCAGGTTGAGACCCTGTCCTATTCTCCCTCCCACCTGGCCCAGTCTCCCTCCTCAGCTCATAGACCTGCCCTGTTTCCATCTCTCCCATCGCCCTAGTTGGCCCCTGACTTGTGCTCACCCCTGCCCCTTTTAGCAACTTGGATATAGTCATTGGCTGGGGGACAAACTCCAAACCCCTGTAATACAGCCCCCAATCCCTCAAATCCCTGCCCTCCTTGGGGTGCCCAATGTTCAGTGTCCACCGGGCTGGCTGGGAGGCCTGTGCCTCTGTCATTTGAGGACAAAGGACAAAACCCCGAGGCCCCACCCACCCTGGGGGATAAGGGGCAAGGCTCTTCCTTCTTAACCAGCTCAGAGGTCATGCTTGAGTCTTTGTGGCTTAAAACGTCCAACCCAACCACACATTGGAAACCTTCCTCACTCAAAGCCCGGGAATGGATGTGGTTAGGAAGGTGCCAGGGGCCTTGAAGATGTGGGTAGGGCCCTGCCTCTGGAGATGCTGAGCTCAGCCATAGCTTCTGACAAGCCTGGAGCACAGGGAGAGAGTGTCAACCCATATGGTCAGCATACAGTGAAGCACTGCAGATGTATGTCCAACAAACAGCTTCTGGTCCCTAACACTAGAGTCAGAAGGAGAGGATCAAGAAAGGCCTTTCAGAAGCATCACCTGTGCTGTCAAGAAGGGTTCATGCCAGACAGCGACCCAACCTTAGTGGGGGCACCAGTTGGGGCAGGGTCTGGGCCATCACTGTTAGGGAGCCAGCCTCGAGGCCAGACCCCATCTGATTTCTCCCCAGGACAAACCAGGATAAAGTGCTGGGGATTAAGCAAAATGGCTGTCTGAGGAGGCCTTACAAATAGCTGTGAAAAGAAGAGAAATGAAAAGCAAAGGAGAAAAGAAAAGTTATACTCATTTGAATGCAGAGTTCCAAAGAATACCAAGGAGAGATAAGAAAGCCTTCCTCAGTGATCAGTCCAAAGAAATAGAGGAAAATAATAGAATGGGAAAGAGTAGAGATCTCTTCAAGAAAATTAGAAATACCAAGGGAACATTTCATGCAAAGTTGGGCTCAATAAAGGATTGAAATGGTATGGACCTAACAGAAGCAGCAGATATTAAGAAGAGGTGGCAAGAATACACAGAAGAACTGTACAAAAAAGATCTTCACAACCCAGATAATCACAATGGTGTATGATCACTCACCTAACCCAGACATCCTGGAATGTGAAGTCAAGTGGGCCTTAGGAAGCATCACTATGAACAAAGCTAGTGGAGGTGATGGAATTCCAGTTGAGCTGTTTCAAATCCTGAAAGATGATGCTGTGAAAGTGTTGCATTCAATATGCCAGCAAATGTGGAAAACTCAGCGGTGGCCACAGGACTGGAAAAGGTCAGTTTTCATTCCAATCCCAAAGAAAGGCAATGCCAAAGAATGCTCAAGTTTAATTCAGTTGAGTTCAGTCCCTCAGTCGTGTCTGACTCTGCGACCCCGTGAACCGCAGCATGCCAGGCCTCCCTGTCCATCATCAATTCCCGGAGTTTACTGAAACTCATGTCCATTAGTTGCTGATGCCATCCAACCATCTCATCCTCTGTCATCCCCTTCTCCCACCCTCAATCTTTCCTAGCATCACAGTCTTTTCAAATGAGTCAGTTCTTCGCATCAGGTGGCCAAGTATTGGAGTTTTAGCTTCAACATTAAGAATGCTCAAACTACTGCACAATTGCACTCATCTCATGCTCTAGTAAAGTAATGCTCAAAATTCTCCAAGCCAGGCTTCACCAGTACGTGAACTGTGAACTTCCAGATGTTCAAGCTGGATTTAGAAAAGGTAGAGGGAAAAAAAAAAAGAAAGAAAAGGTAGAGGAACCAGAGATCAAATTGCCAACATCTGCTGGATCATCAAAAAAGCAAGAGTTCCATAAAACATCTATTTGTGCTTTATTGATTATGCCAAAGCCTTTGACCATGTGGATCACAACAAACTGTGGGAAATTCTGAAAGAGATGGGAATACCAGACCACCTTACCTGCCTCTTGAGGAATCTGTATGCAGGTCAGGAAGCAACAGTTAGAACTGGACATGGAACAACAGACTGGTTCCAAATAGGGAAAGGAATACATCAAGGCTGTATATTGTCATCCTGCTTATTTAACTTATATGCAGAGTGCATCATGAGAAATGCTGGGCTGGATGAAGCATAAGCTGGAATGAAGATTGCTGGGAGAAATATCAATAACCTCAGATATGCAGATGACACCACCCTTATGGCAGAAAGTGAAGAACTAAAGAGCCTTTTGATGAAAGTGAAAGAGGAGTGTGAAAAAGTTGGCTTAAAACAACATTCAGAAAACTTAATATGATGGCATCTGGTTCCATCACTTCATGGCAAATAGATGGGGAAAGAGTGGAAACAGTGAGAGACTTTAGTTTTTTGGGCTCCAAAATCATTGCAGATGGTGACTGTAGCCATGAAATTAAAAGATGCTTTCTCCTTGAAAGAAAAGTTAGGACCAACCTAGACAACATATTCAAAAGCAGAGACATTACTTTGCCGACAAAGGTCCGTCTAGTCAAAGCTAGGTTTCTCCAGTAGTGATGTATGGATGTGAGAGTTGGACTTTAAAGAAAGTTGAGCACTGAAGAATTGATGCTTCTGAACTGTGATGTTGGAGAAGACTCTTGAGAGTCCCTTGATGGAAGGAGATCAAACTAGTCAATCCTAAAGGAAATCAGTCCTGAATATTCATTGGAAGGACTGATGCTAAAGCTGAAGCTCCAATACTTTGGCCATCTGATGCAAAGAACTGACTCATCTGAAAAGACCCTGATGCTGGGAAAGATTGAGGGTGGGAGGAGAAGGGGACGACAGCGGATGAGATGGTTGGATGGCATCAGCGACTCAATGGACATGAGTTTGAGTAAACTCCGGGAGTTGGTGATGGACAGGGAGGCCTGGCATGCTGCCCATGGGGTCGCAAAGAGTTGGACAGGGCTGAGCGACTGAAGTGATTGAGTGACTGAGGCCTCCAGGGTCCCTGAGACCACAATTCCAGCCAGAGCGCTCAGGGGTTCCGCGCAGGACTGGGATCGGGCAGCCGCCCCCTGGACTGAAGAAGGTGGCGAAGGAGGGCTCAAGGGGTGGGGAGAGGGAACCGACCCCAGCGTGCCTTAGCGGCCTCTTGCCGTCGGACCCGGGTCGCCCTCGCGCGGTGTCCGGAGGAAAGTGCAGCGTTCGGCGCTGCGGCCCCTACGCACAGCCAGGTCCCGCGCTGCCGCAACGCCCTCCGCCGACTAACCGGCCCGCGCGTGTGCAGGCCTTGGGCGGCGGCCCGCGTCAGAACTACACTTCCCAGGATGCCTTCCGCGCCTACCTGGCTTCTGGGAGTTGTGGTCGGGAGCGGGGAGGGCTCGCGCAGGGTGGGCGGGAGCGAGAACTACATGTCCCAAGATGCAGCGCGGCGTCGCGGGGGCCGGGGGTTTGAACGGAGGGTCTCCCGCCCGTGGCGGGGCTGCGTCTACTGCTGACAGCGGATGAGATGGTTGGATGGCATCAGCGACTCAATGGACATGAGTTTGAGTAAACTCCGGGAGTTGGTGATGGACAGGGAGGCCTGGCATGCTGCCCATGGGGTCGCAAAGAGTTGGACAGGGCTGAGCGACTGAAGTGATTGAGTGACTGAGGCCTCCAGGGTCCCTGAGACCACAATTCCAGCCAGAGCGCTCAGGGGTTCCGCGCAGGACTGGGATCGGGCAGCCGCCCCCTGGACTGAAGAAGGTGGCGAAGGAGGGCTCAAGGGGTGGGGAGAGGGAACCGACCCCAGCGTGCCTTAGCGGCCTCTTGCCGTCGGACCCGGGTCGCCCTCGCGCGGTGTCCGGAGGAAAGTGCAGCGTTCGGCGCTGCGGCCCCTACGCACAGCCAGGTCCCGCGCTGCCGCAACGCCCTCCGCCGACTAACCGGCCCGCGCGTGTGCAGGCCTTGGGCGGCGGCCCGCGTCAGAACTACACTTCCCAGGATGCCTTCCGCGCCTACCGGCTTCTGGGAGTTGTGGTCGGGAGCGGGGAGGGCTCGCGCAGGGTGGGCGGGAGCGAGAACTACATGTCCCAAGATGCAGCGCGGCGTCGCGGGGGCCGGGGGTTTGAACGGAGGGTCTCCCGCCCGTGGCGGGGCTGCGTCTACTGCGGAGGGTGCGGGAGGCTGCGGCGGCCGGGGCCGGGGTCCGGGCCGGGAGGCTGAGGCTGGCACGGCGAGCACTGGGGGCCCTGCCCCCAAGGCGATGATGGGCAAGGAGGAGGAGATAGCGCGGATCGCCCGGAGGCTGGACAAGATGGTGACCAAGAAGAGCGCGGTGAGGGGCGCGGGCCGTCAGGACCCCGGGACCCCCGCCCCGCCGAGCCCCCGCCGAGCCTGCCGAGCCCCCGTCAGGGTCGCGGTGACCATTCGAAGGGCAGGACGAGGCTCCGCCCTGGCAGAGACTCTCAGGACGCGGGGAAACCCCCGCCAGAGGCCGAGACCCCCATCCTGGGCCAGCCCTACCCTTCACCTCGCACCCACGGCAGAGGCCGCGATCCGACCTGGACCTTGTCCCGGGAACCACCCGCTTTGGACTCAGACCCCAACTGTCAGGCTGAGACCCCCGCAGGCCTGGGATTCGCCCGTTTCCACCCCTCACTCCAGACCCCCTCGGGAGGCCGGCCTGGCGGAGACCCTCCTCGGCCCCGCCCCTCCAGGCCTCGCTGAAGTCTGGGCCTGTACAGCCCTGACTGGCCGCCCGCCGCCTTGGCCTTCCTCCTCCCCATCCTAGGCATCCTCGGAGTCCCCCAGAACTCCCTGCCAAGGCCCACCCCGACTCAGAGCCCTCTGTCCCACCTTAGGTCTCCCACATCCTTTCTCCGCCTTCAAGAGTTTGGAGTGTGAGGTTGGACCCCTTGTTCCCTGGAGCTGTGGCGCCTCCCCTACCTCTGCCTGGTCTGGGGCTGCGGCGGCCCCGACGTCTCATTTCTCCAGCCAGCCGGCCAGAGGGCTTTCTTGGGTGGGAAGGCCTTTTTTCTCCTTTCTGTTCAGTCGCCCAAGAACCAGGTTGCCCTAATAAATTCTTTCCCTTCCATAGCGATGGCTCAGCCAGCAGCTCCTGGGGAGTGGGTAAATGCGCAGGCACCTTGGGAAAGAGCCCTAGGAGGCCCTGAGCCTGCCCTGGGAATCCCGGGGTCGTGGACTCCAGCCAGCCATGCTCGCTGTGGGGCTGGTCCTCCGTTGTCCCTAGGCCAGTGAACCTTTGGGAAAAACTGAGCTGGGGCTCAGAGGGCGTAGCAGATGGGCCTCCAGTTCCAGGCCCCTCCCAGTTTTGGGCCTAGGTGACCTGCGCCTACCCTCACAGGAAGCGTCTTTGCTGGGTGTTACCTGCCTCTAGGGATGGAGGGGGTCCTGCTGCTCCTAGAGAGGCTCAATAAACAAAACCTGCTCTCTCCCTAGTCTCAGCTCCTGGGGTGGGTGAGGTGGTGGGAGTTGTGGGGGAGGTTCAGCTTGGGCCTTAAGATGCCTGCCCAACCACCCCAGGGCTGTGTGCCTTCACTGGTGGTTTGGGGCTGGCTTCTGGGCTGAGTATGGTTGAGTCAGTCTTTGGACAGGGTTCTCCACCCAGGCAGTGAAGGGGGCTGGTTCCCATGCTATCATTCATCCATCAAGCAACAACACTGCCCTGTCCCCAAACCCTGCACAATGTTCACACCCCTGGGAGGCAGTGGGCAGCCCAGAGCAGGGGTGTGGGAATGTCTATGGCTGTTTCCAGAGATTCCAAGAGAAAAAAGATGCTTTCCCCAGAGGAGACAAAACAAATGCCCTCCAAGTCGGGGCAGAGATGGGTCATGGGACCCATGGAGGACTGGGTGGGGCCAGGCAGGGCTAGGGGCGGGGACACCTGGGTGGAGCACTGCGTGGATGGAAGCCCAGGGGAAAATGAGGAGGGGGGACAGGTATGGACTGGGAAGGGTGTGAGGAGGTTTGAGGCACCATGGACTGGTGAGTGAGAGCCAACAGAGACTTCTGGTGGGTCCTGGTGCCTTCAAGACCCCTTGGGGGTAAGGGGCCATGACTAGGAATCCTGTTGTATGCCTCCCTGGTCCGGAGGCATCAGAAAGCTGGTATCCTGCAGCCTGGGGCACCATTTTGGGGAAGATGATTGCTAAGTTGCACTGTGCCCTTATCCCTGGTGACCATTTGTCCCCTGTGAGGAGCTTACCACGGGGCTGGACTCTGCAGCCCGAGGGGCAGGACTTGCCAGGGCTGATGTGGGGTAGGCTGCAGCCTGAGCAGAGATGGCATCCAGACTGGGGAGGGGCAGGTTGTGCCCCTCCCACAGCTAGGCTGCCTTAGGTGGCTGCCTCAGGTGGCTGCCTCCCCCATGTCCTCAGACACACACACATGAAACCTCACTGGTGGGTTCCTTGAGGCTTCTGTGGAGGAAGGCAAAGCCCGGAGCGGGTGGGGTGGTGCAAGGCCTCCCCCTCACTACAGAGCTGTGGTTTCAGCAGAGCTCTACGAGGAGATGGGGGGCAGGTGTGTTGCTGGTGGTGGGAGCAGCAGGGCCAGCGGTCCTGAAGGGCCCCAGGGAGCTGTCTGCTGTGGCGTCATGCGGCTCATTTGTGTGTGCCCCGGAGGAAGCAGATGCGGGCGAGAGTGCTGGTCAGAGAAGGGAGACAGGGCTCTGTTGGGCCAGGCGAGGTGACACGGCTGGAGGGGAGTGAGTAGGGTGTGGGGGTTCATGTGAGGAGAACAGAGGCCCCTGAGGTCTTGGCCTCAGCAAGGGGCACTGAGGAGAGGCTGCCATAGTTACATGGGTGGAGGACATGGGACCAGGTAGGAGTGGACACTTCTCAGGGCTGTGTTTCTTCCTGGTATGGCACCCCTGCCAGGGAGGGCTGTGGCCCTTTCCCCTGTTGGCCCTGTGGTGGTGGGTTGGGATTAAGTGCAAAGCCGCTTCCCGTATCGTGCTTGCATTCCCGGGGCATCTGACCCAGGTGGGTCTCCAAATTGTCACTACCTGTGTGTGTTCCCCCAACCCTC
>SJXQ01000589.1:638147-657209 GCA_006408695.1 Aepyceros melampus | reverse complement strand
CAATGGTTCTTATATCCGGGGTCGCCAAAGTCCCTGTCCGCGTGGCCGGCTGCGTCCCTTTCAACCCCTCCAGTTGCCCCAAGATGTTCTAAAGTTTAAAGCCACACCTTCCCCTTTGCCAGGAATGCCTGTCTCTGGCCAAATCTCGTATTTTATGGCTCGGTACAGATGTGAGTTAAATTCCTTATCCCAGCATGCTTTGGGCCCGTGTTTGGACGGCCCTGACCCTGCCCTGAAGGTGGTCTACAGAGTGTCTGAGACCCCTGGCCTCAGAGTGTGTACAGCTCCTGTCCCTTGGTCCCTGGGCCTGCTCACAAAATGCCTTCCAGTTGCACAAAGTTGTACATGCTCATGTTTTTCAACGCTCTTGGGGATATAAAGGGAAGGGGAGAGTTTACATACTGTCTTCATCCTGCAAATGTCTGGGTGTTCTCTACATGTCAACCTTGGGACCTGGCAGTGGACAGGACAGACCAGCCATGGAGTAGACAAGAAATGGACTTGCAGATTGGGTGAGAGGTGAGGAGGGCTAAGGAGAACCACAGAGCAGAGAGCAGGTGTTACAGACCTGCATCTTGCTTGGCAAAGGATAAAACTGGAGCCAGCAGAGCAGCTAGGCAGAGCTGAGCTGGAGAGAGTGCAGGCCAAGGCCAGGGAGGAGGGAGAGGCCCCGCAGACTGGGGGGCCTCTTATGCTGTGTCCTCATAGGACTTGACTGTCATGTTGACAGGCTAATTGGGCTGGAGCAGAGGCCAGAAGCCTGCCCAGATGGGAGGTGGCTGCTTCTTATATAGCCTAGATAACATCCCAGGAGGTAAGGCCTTCAAAGATGGGCCAACACTTAGTCCAGGCCACACAGCCATGCTCATGTTGACATGGCATCTCCACCTGCATCCTGAGACGTGTGGGGCAGCTGGATGTGGTGGAGATTGGTGTACGTCTCTCCTGGGGTAACACGGGGTGGGATTTGAACCCAGAACCCTCTGTCTAAAACATGAGCTCCCAGCCCTGGGGACCCCCCCACCCCAATCCCTTATAGCCTCCAGTCATTGGGTTGTGGCTTGCATGCTTTGCTTTCTCATAGCAGAAGCCTCCTCCAGGCCCTGCAGCAATGTCCTCGGCCACTCTCCCAGGTATTCTCTCCGGACCAAGGCTGCCTTCATAGTGGGGTGATCAAAGTTACCCCTGTCCCAGCCCCCACCTGGTGCAGAGCTCCAGGTGAAGGGTGGAGCCTTCACCTGGACGGCTCCTCAGGGCTGTGTGCACCTCTCTTGTCCTCTGCCCTTCAGTGCCTGCCTGTTTAGAGTGACCCCTCTCTTACAGAGCACTCACCTGGGGCCATGATGCCATGTGAGGTCATTAAGACTTCCTTTTTAAAGATAAAGAAATGGAGGCTCAGAAGAGTGATGAAGTAAAATGTGCTTTTACTAAACAGATGAAATCATTCCAGTGCTTGGCACTTCCCCCAGAGATGGGAATGCTGGGGTTCAGATGCAGGGAGCTTAACCAGGGGATCCAGGGCCAGCTGGCATCTTGCATATGTCAGCAGGTAAGTGGCTGTTGCTCTGGGACAGAGACGTTGCTCTGTCCCATGCCCAAGTCACCGTCTCTCCCTTGTTCCTTATTCTCTCTGCCTACCCTCCTGTAGAGAGGTCCCTCCTCTCTCCTGGAGCTTCCAGACTTCAGCTCCATACACAGTTCTGGCTTGGATCAAGGCCAAGGGTGCAACAGCTCAGAACTGGCCAAGTGTCCTGTGTGGGGTTAGGGCTTGCCGGGGACACAGAGCGTTCTGGTCCCCATCCTGAGCCCGGTCAGGGAGGGCACTGGTGCCATCAAACAGGACTCCTTGCTGACCCAGCTCTGGCCTCTGTTGGTAGAGGACGCACCCCTCTAGGACCAGTTTTCTGCTGCAGGTTGGTGACTCTGCTGGAGTCTCCTGGCAGGGGATGGCCTTGTGTGAAGTCCCCACCTCTGTGATAACCCGCTGGACTGCTGACAGGGAGGAAAAAGGAGAGCCGGCTACAAGAAATCCCAGGCTCTGCAAAGAGTCTGTGTTGGGGAGAAAAGTAAATTCTTGGAGGGGAAATCTGTCCAGAAACTAAGGATGTTCTTTGGAATCCAGAGGTTTTGCGGGATGTGGGTTTGTCAGAGTGGGACAGGGGTGGTGTCCTTCCTGTCTTCTGTATGTGTGTGTGCTCCAGTAAGGGGGAATCAAAGGGGCAGAGAGGGACTATCAGGATGGAAAGGAAAACCAAGGGTGACTTTCTGTCTGGGTGACTCAATGGACATGAATTTGAGCAAACTCATGGAGATGGTGGAGGACAGAGGAGCCTGGCGTGCTGCAGTCCACAGGGTTGCAAAGAGTCTGACATGACTGAGTGACTCAACAAAAAGAAGCAGAGATCTGCCTTAAGAGATCTCCCCTTCCCCAGTCTCCCTGTCTTCTGAAGACCCTCCTAGACAGAGCTGACTGTCCAAAGGCTAGCGTTGGCTCTTGTCTAAAGGTCAGCGTTGGTTCTTGCAGTCACTCTCCTGCCCAGAGCGTCAGCTTCCTCTCTGACTGATGGAATGGCCTGTGGTCTAGGGGTCCTGCTTTCTCCCTGAGGTTGCCCTCACTAATAGAGTTGCAACTCTTGCCCAGCCAGGCTCTTCTTCCTGGCACAGCCAGACTGGAGACTCCCACGAATTCACAGAGCACCAGGTTGCCTGCTGGGGGCAGCATGGGATTTGGGGGGTTAGGAATGTCCCTGCCCGCTGTTAATCTGATGTCCGCCAATTTGCGTCTTTCCACTTTGCTGGAGGAGCCACACCCTGTGTACCCTGATGTCCCATGACATAGGATGTGGGAGCCCAGCATCCATCCTAACCCCTTCCCTCCGCCGGGGGACTTAGAGAGGGGAAGCGTAGAGACCAGGGGGTGGTTGGGAAATGAGACTTTATGTAGGAGGGTGGGGAGCGGTTTCGCGCTGTGGGGTCGCTGTCAACGAGGGAAGATGCTGCCGTGGACTTTCTCCTCCAGGATAGTCTCCACGCGCCTCCTCTGCGGGGGAAGAGGGGCTTGGGCCCGGTGTGCGGGGAGACGGGCGGGCGGGTCTTCCCTCCCTCCCTCCCCTTCCCGGGCTCGCGGGCACCTCTTGCCGGTCCAGGGGGTCTGGGATCCTCGTGGGCTTCAGCTGCGGCGGCAGGAACAGCTCCAGCCGGATGGCGGCGCGCGCGGACCTTTGGCGCTGAATGAGGAGCGAGATCTCCTCCGCCTGCGGGATCGGGGTCGGGGCCAGGCTGTTGCGGAGCCCTAGCGACGACGGGTGCCCCGCCTGGCCTGTAGCGCTCCCGTCCAGGCAGTCCCCCCGCCCAGGCCCAGTCCCTGCCTCACCCGCATGCGGGCGTAGCGCAGCCGGAGCGCGCGGACACGGCCGCGGGCCTCGGCGGCCTTAAGGACGCCGAGGAGCCGGTCCTGGCGCTGCGCGGGTGGCTCCAGCGGCAGCGTCCACGCACGCGAGTCCGGCATGCGGTACCCCACTTCTGCTGACTCGCACGGGAAGAGGCAAGCGGCCGCGCCCACGTCCTCAAGCAGGTCGCCAAAGAGCAGGTGGCTGTGGCGCTGTGCGGGCCGCATGGCCGCCAGCCCCTCCAGCGTGAGGGCCCAGCCCGGCTTGGGGGGCTCCGTCTGGGCGCGTCCCACGCGGGCCCCTGCTCCCTGCGCGCTCTTGTTCGCTCGCTCCCGCGGGCCCCTCCTTCCGGTCTCCTTCGCTGGCTCCGGCTGCATGCTCGAGCCTTGTGGAGGGAAGACAACATCCAGCCCTTGACACCCGCCCCTTTGGCCTGACCCGGGCCCACCTTGGGAGCCCAGCTCCGGCCCCTCTAGACCCTGGGAACCCACTTTAGGGCCTGGACCTCTGATCTCTGCACCTTTACCCCAACCTCGCACACGTCCCAGTCAGCTCAGCCTTCCTACTCACTCCGGCAGTTCACTAGAACTTTCTGATCCACCCCTTTCAGGCTGTTTCTCTGTCCACTGAGAAAAGGCTGAGACCCCTGAGTTGACCTCAAGCACTGACCAGGGGCGGAGACTGCTTGAGACTGCTCTGGGTGAGGCTTGGTGGACACTCCCCATGCCCGAACCCTCTTTGTGTTTAGTCCCACCACCTGCGTTGGCCTTAGGCCCATCTGACTGGAGATATAGGTTGTCGTCTGTATCTGAGCTGACGACTCATGCTTTTCTGGGAGATGTGTGTGTGTGTGTGTATGTGTGTGTGTGTTTGATTTTCTTATGTAGGTCAGTTTGTCTGTGGGAGGTCTCACTTGTGTGTGGTGGAGGCTCAGAGTCCAGCGGACAGCTGGCTTGCTGTGGGGGAGATGCCATCCTCCCAGTCTGTCCCCTCTGGGTCTAGATGGGGTAAAGGAGAGTGGAGCCCAGGGAGGAGATAGGGGGTGAGGAGGGAGGGCCCACAAGGTGGGAAAGGGAAATACCCAGAAAGTCCCTGCAGGGCTCCTTTCCTCACCCAGCCAGTCCCACAGACCCCAGGCCAGCTCCCAGCCCACACAGGGACAGAGGCTGAGGGCCCCTCCCTCCCTCACTCCATCCTTAGCAGCGGGCAGTGGAGTGCCCCTAGCCCTTGCATCCCGTCCCCACACCCCATACTTTCCACCTTCTCCGATCTGAACCTCCAACTCAGCCAGGACTCTCAGGGACTTGTTGACGCGGTTGCTCGGTAACCAGGAGAGCCGCCCCTCCCCCATGCCAGCGGGGGCGGGGCGACCCCTCAGAAGGTGCGCAGTTACAGCTTTGGTCCAAGAGCGAAGATGCCCTGGACACCTGGGCCGAGAGACTTCCCAGCTGTAAGGACCCTGGGGGAGATGACCACAGCTTTTCCAGACAGAGTGCGGGCTCTTGTTTTCCGAGGAGCCCCAGAGGCGCTCTTCCACGGGCTGTGGGCTCAGCTTCCTGGCTGGAGAGCTGTCTGCTGCCCAGTTTGGGGGATAAGGGGCACAGCTCTGAGGAGGCCTTCCAAGTTGAGCCCCTTTCCCCTGTGCATGGCCCTAGAGGCCTCCCACAGCAGAACACGGGCTTCTCCCCTGTCCCCAGGCAAGTGTGGGGTCTAGGGGTCTAAGACTAAGACTCAGGCTTTGATGAACCCTGAATCTCTGGGTCCTGGTTCCTAGAGTCCTGTTATCTACGTATTTATGAGTTTCATAATATTTTATAACTGATTCACTTAATTTGATTCTTTAATTTGTTCATGTACTCGTCAGTTTATTCCAGATTCATTAATCCACGGACTCATTCCAGTTTATGTTAGGCCAGAATTAGTGCATTAGGTCCATAATTTGTTCATGTATTGGGGGTTCCCACAGTGCTGACATGCCTCTCCCTTTCATTCCTGGTTGTCTCCTTGGGCCTGTGGATGGTGCTCTTGTCACAGCTCATGACCTGAGCTCCTGAGCAGAGGGACTATCTTGGCTTTGGGGGACTGAGTCTCAGCTGGGGTTCTGGCCTTTTGGAAGGAGGCTATTGATCGTTCCCATTGTTTTTTGAGTTTTCTCTGGCTTCCAGTGAGAGGGTAAACTCTGATTCGGTAGCCCCATATCTCCAGAGCTGGCATGCCATCCACCCCCTTCCTGAAGCTGCATGGAACAGTCCATCCTTCCCACCCCCAGGTTATGAGAAGCTGTCCCTGGGACCTTTCCCTTCCTGCTGCTGGGCTGGTTCCTTTAGGATAGGGCTTCCCTGGTGGCTCAGATGGTAAAGAATCTGCCTGCAATGCAGGAAACCTGGGTTTGATCCCTGGGTTGGGAAGATCCCCTGAAGAAGAAAATGGCAACCCACTCCAGTGTTTTTGCCTGGAGAATTCCATGGACAGAGGAGCCTGGTGGTCTATAGTCTGTGGGGTCGCAAAGAGTCAGACAGGACTAAGGACTAACACAAACACACTAGGCCTTGGGATTGAGCTTCACCTGGGGGCTGCTGCTGCTGCTTTTTTTAAAAAAAATTTTTATTAGGGTGTACTTGATATAGTGTTGTGTTAGTTTCAGGTGTACAGCAAAGTGAATCAGTTATACATATACATATATCTGCTTTTTTTTTTTTATAAAGTAGTGTGTACATGTCATTCCCAATCTCCCAACTTATCTCCTCTTCCCCCCTTATTCCCTGGTAACCATAAGTTGGTTTTCTACATCCGTGACTCTACACCTGGTGGATTTTGAAGACAAACGTCTCTGGGCTCCAGAAGAAGCAGTGAGGGCTTAGGCAGGTTGACCTAGCAGGCTGCCTCCTTCAGGCAGGCCTCCTGGGTATATGAAACCCAGGCTGGGACCACCTCTAGCCCTTACTTGGTGCTCCCCCAGGAGGGAGTTCTCTGAGCCAGAAGTCTGGGCTCTCTTCTCAGCTTCCCTGGGTCCAGGCCAGGGTGCTGCAGGGGGAAGAGGCTTGTAGGAGTAGGAGTTATAGTGTGGATGTGGATGTGGAGAATGGGCACAGTCTCCTGCAAGAAGGGATTCCCTCTGTTTTTTTAGGACTGAGAACCTTTGACACTCTGTCCTTCTGATTCCTGAGGGGGCCCGATGCTGGCAGAGCTCGCATTCCTGAGTGGAGCTTCTTGCTGCTTCTCCATCATCTTCCCCACTCTCCTGGGATGGGAGGTGCTCTCGCTGTCTGGGCCGGCCACTGTGAGGTACCTTGCCATATCTCCTGCTTGTTTCTGTGTCCAGGTCTTGTGTTTGTCAAGGGCAGATGGAAATGCTGAGATCTAAGGGCATGCTGATCAATGCCAAGGCCTGAAAATAAAACTTCAAAATAATAGGTATTATTAAATGGCTGCACAATTTAACATGATGTTGCAAACCTACAATTCTCTGTCACTGTATGTAAATATTAAGAAGTTAAGATCACAAGGAAAAAGTAATATTTTATGAAGAAGCCCAGAATTATGAAAATCTTTTACCTTTTAACAGCACAATTAGTCTGGTGACTGAATTCCCTGGGGATGGCTGAATTCCCTGGAGGCTGCCAGCAACTGTGCTTTGATTCCTGTGCCCTGCTCAGGGGTGGCGAGACATGTGGGGACCAAGGGGCAGCAGCCAGTATGCCATCTGGTGTTGATGGGCCTGGGTCCCTGGTGCAAGAGTGAGGTGTTTGTGGGTGTCAGCGGCACTTTGAGACCTGTGTCTTGCCCCAAGTGCCTGTGACCTCCAAGTGCATCCCTGATCAGGCTGTCACTGCATTTGTGGACATCAGTGCTGTCATTTGTGGAAGTTGTGTGTCTTGGGCTGTCCCTGGTGCCTGTGTGTTTTGTTTTGCCTGCGTGTGGTGTGTGTGTTTGGGGTTGTCTTGCTTTGATGCAAATGCTCACATGTGTTCCCTGCTGCCCCACCTATGACACATACATTTTGTGTCTCATCCTGGCCATGCAGGGGTCCAAAAAGACAAGGCCATTTCCTGGGCCAGCCCCCTTTGTGAGAACACTCCAAAGTCCAGCTCTGGGGGGGCTGCCATCTCCAGAGGATGTCATCAGCACCCCAGCCTGGCCACACGCCACCCTGTCCTTGGACTGAGACTGCCCCATGAGGGTCCAGATGTCAGGCTGCAACTATCTCTGTGCTTTCTCCATCTGATTCGCCTTCCTGGGAGGTCTGTCCAGACTGGAACTCACATTCAGCCTCACAGCAACCTTCTAGCTCAACCCCTACCTCACGCTGAAGGCCATTAGGAAATGCATCTCCAGAAGCTGGCGGCCAGGTGGGCCCAGACAGTGGAGGGTGGGAGAGGATTGGCTGCTCAGACCTTGGGGAGTCCAGTTCAGTTGGGGAGGCTGCAGGAGGCTGAGCCCCCCTGGCTTCCTGCCCTGCCGGGCTCCCAAGGGCTTCAAGCTTCACGTGGAGAATGTGATGCATGTATGTGTCCCGGGGGTGTCTGAGGCCTTGATCTGCTTCTTCCATGTCTACCATGTGCCTCACATGACCCTGGTGTGGGTTTGCGTGGCTGTGGCCCATGTGTTTGTGGGTCAGAGATGTCTGTGCATCTCTGAGCACGTAGCTGTATCTGTGCATTTCCCCGGGTGCCTGTATCGGCATCTTTGTGTGTGTGTGTGAGTCATTGTGTCCTGATTGCCTTTGCGGTTGTGCCCTGTGTCTCTGCACGTGTCCCTGAGTTGACTGCAGTGAAGATCCAGAGAGAAATCCCGGGACAGCTTGGGATGCTGAATCCTAGGGTATCTGTCTGCTCTGTCCTCTCCTGATTCGCCAGGTATCCTAGCAACATTGCTGCCAGTTGCCTAGCAACCAGGTCCCCATCCTTGGAGACACTTGCTCCAAGCAGGATCTGGGCTGTGTTGGCAGAGCCTGGGTAGGAAGAATGACCCCATGATTGGGTAGGACTGGCAATTCTGCTCAGGGCTCACCTGTATGACATGTGACCCCAGTGCTGGGAAGGAGGCATGTTCAGTGGTGTGGGTGCTGGGGGCCCAGGCTGTGAGGGAATGACGCCCAAATGTTCCTCTGGGACTCAGCTGTGGCAGAATTGCCTTTGGTGGGTCTCCAAGTGGCAGACAGACCTGGGTTTGAACCCTGTCTCTGCCACTTTGACAGGTGGCTTCATACTGCTGAGAAGCTGAGGGTTACTTCTCTTGTGGGCACAAAGGTAATACTGAGAGCAATGGTCAGGGGTCGTGGAGGTGGACGAGCTTGTGCTCATGATGGGCTAGGCACATAGGAGCCCCAGGGGCACACTGGACAGTCAGACGTCCTGCTTGTTTATGAGGTTCTGATCTGCTAGGGGCTGGCTGGCAGGGGCACTGCCATGCATCCACCTACCTGCTAGTCCACTCTGGCTCACCAGCTCTGGGAGCCTAGCTGAGGGGCAGTGTTCTGGGCACCGAACTCCAGCCAGGGCAGGTCAAAGTCCACGCAAGGCCCTGTCTCTGTGTGAGATAAGACTCCATGTCTGTCTGTCTGTGTCTGTCCCCCTGAGTCTCTGTTCCATGTTTTGCGTGTTTCTGTGTGTCCTTGTGTGTCTGTCCCCAAGTCCCTGTGTGTCTTTGTGTGTGTGTGCATCCATGTGTCTGCGTTCCTGTCTGCAGCTGTATTCTTGTGTCCGTGTGTCCAAGCCTGGCTCTGCTCATCTCTGAGGGTGTACCCTGGCCCTCGCATCTGTCCTCCTCCAGCCTGGGGCCCCCTCCTCCAGCCTGCACAGCCCCTCCCGCTGTGGAGCTGCAGCCTCCTCCCCTCCCCCAGCTCCGCACCAGGCTGCTGCGTCTGGTCTGGCGTCTGAGAAGGAGCAGGAACAGGAGCAGCTGCCACTGTGCGGCAGCCGCAGCCCCATCCGGACCCAGGGCTGAGTCAGGCAGGCGCTCCGAGCCCTGCTCTGCTGTTGGCCAAGGGAGTCAGGGTCTCTGGGGTCCCAACTTCCACGGAGGTTACTGAGGTAAGGCTGAGCCGCTGAGGGCTGGTGTGGAGGGGACCCAAGGTGGCTGTGGCTCTCAGGCAGGGTTGGGGAGGAGCGGGAGGAGGCCCTGCGCTGGTTGCCCTGTGTCCTGTGTTCCAGGTGTTTCTGGGTGTGTCTTTGTTGCTTTTGTGCCTGCATGTGCACGAGGGTGGGTTTGTGTGTGTGTGTGCGCTATGTGTCCGTGAGCCCCTGTGGGTGGACATTTGTCCCTGGTGTAACCGCCTCCATGCACACCATGAGAGAACCGCAGGCCAGCTGAGACTGTGTCCCTGAGTGTGCACATGTCGCCTGTGTTTGCGTGTCCCTGTCTGGGCATACACGGTTGCATGTCTCCAGCTGCTAATGTGTTTGTGTGTGTGTGCACGCACATCTGTGTGTGCACATACGTGTATCTCCATGTCTGTGGCCTGGGGCTGGGTAGGTGTGGGGTGCTGTGCTCACGTGTCCCTGTGCTTTCCCAGGGACTGTGGGCTTTTTGTGCAGGGTGTTGGCATGGAGTCCCTCTTCCCTGCCCCGTTCTGGGAGGTCCTCTACCAGGAGCACCTGCAGGGCAACCTGTCCTCCTGAGCGCCAACCACAGCCTGCTGCCCCCCCACCTGCTGCTCAACACCAGCCACGGCGCCTTCTTGCCCCTTGGGCTCAAGGTCACCATTGTGGGGCTCTACCTGGCTGTGTGCATCGGGGGGCTGTTGGGAAACTGCCTCGTCATGTATGTCATCCTCAGGTAAGCTGGGTGTCCCCCCTCTCCCAAGTTTCCTGCAGGTGAGTCCTGGGCAGCTGCAAGGGGCATGGAGAAGGGCCTGCTCTGGGTGGGTTTGGCAGGGGGGCTCTGCCTCTCCCCCTTCAGTTCCTGGTCACCCTGTCACTGGGGAGGGTCAGTCCTTAGACCTTGGGTGCTAAGTTCCTCAGAGTGGAGGCACCTGACTGGGGGAGGGGGTAGTCTGGGTACGGGAGGAGGTGCCACTCTGCCCCAGATGGCATGTCACCCTGACTCCTGAGAGATGACTTCCGGGTCTCAGCCATGGGCCAGGCTCCTGGCCAAGCTGCTGCGCAAGTATCTCATGGGCCCCCCAGTGATCCCAGGAAGCAGCTCTTGTCGGTGTGGTCCAGGGCCCATGCCAGGGAGGTGCACGAAGACCCTTCCTCCAGCTCCAGGGCTGAGTTTACTGCTGGTGTCTGGGCTGGTTCCAGTATTTGCTGGTGTTCAGAATGGGAATGCTCGTGGGGTCAAGAATGACAGCCAAGCTGCTAGAGGACATCATAGGGGGCAGTGTGGGGGCAGCGTGGAAGGATGGCTGAGGCAGCGTGAGAGCACAGCATGGGGAACTGGAGTGGTAAGGGCATGGGGGAAGAGTGTGGGGACAGGGTGGGAACAGTGTGTGGGGATGGCATTGGGACTGCATGGGGTCACACGTGTATGTCTGTGCATGTATGTACATGCATGTGTGAGCATGTGAGTGTTCACGAGTACACGCATGAGTGTGTGCACATCTGGGTGTGTGCATACTCAGTGTGTACCGTGCCTTGTACATGCATCTGTGTGCATGGCCACAGTACATGTGAGCACACACGTTTGTGTGAGCTGAACACATGCATGTGTGCACAGGTGAGTGTGCCGCACAGTGCATGTACACATGCCCTTGTGTCTGTGTCCATATGTGTGCATGTGTTTGAGCATGCCCTTGTACGTTTGTATGTGCTGGTGTGTATCACTTGTGCACTCAGACACAGACCTGCGAGCAGCAGCCATCCCTCCCTCATTGCTGAGACCATGGTACCAGACTCATGTGCCTCTTGTGGCTGGAGGGTTTGCTGTGGGTGAATGTGGCACCTGGGGGTGGGTTTGTCCCTTCTTTTTAAAACTGTATTTATTTAGAGGTACTGGGTCTTTGTTGCTGCATGCGCTTTTTTCTCTAGTTGCAGCAAGTGGGGGCTACTCTCTAGTTGCGGAGCATGAGCTTCTCATTGCAGAGGCTTCTCTTGTTGCGGAGTATGAGCTCCAGGGCACGCGGGCTTCAGTAGTTGCAGTGCACAGCTCAGTCGTTGCAACTCCTGGGCTCTAGAGCACAGGCTCAACAGTTGTGGTGCAAGGGTTAGTTGCTCTGTGGCATGTGGAATCTTCCCTGATCAGAGATTGAACCCGTGTCTCCTGTATTGGCAGGTGGATTCTTTACCACTGAGCCACCAGGGAAGCCTGCCCCTGCTCTTTTTTAAAGGCAATTTTCTAGAACAGTTTAGGTTCACAGCAAAATTGAGCAGAAAGTACAGAGGTTTCCCATATAGTCCCTGCCGTCCGGTCCCCAGGCCTAATCTCCCCCATTATCAACATCCCTCCCAGAATAGGACGTTTTCACAACTGATGAACCTACCTCAACACATCATAATCCCCCCAGATTCATAGTTTGCATTAGGTTTCCCTCTTGGTGTTATACTTGCTGTGGGTTTGGACAAATACATAATGACATGTATCTACAATTACGGGGCTTCTCAGGTGACTTAGTGGTAGAAGAACCTGCCTGCCAATGTAGGAGACACAGGAGGTGTGGGTTTGATCCCTGGGTTGGGAAGATCCCCTGGAGAAGGAAATAGCAAAATAAAAATTAATAAACAAAAAAAAAGAAGGAAATGGCAACCCACTCCAGTATTCTTGCCTGGAAAACCCTACAAACAGAGGAGCTTGGTGGGCTATAGTCCACAGGGTCACAAAGAGTTGACCATGACTGAGCTTGCACACTCATCTACAGTTAATAGTATCATGCCAAATAGTTTCATTGCCCTAAAAATCCTCCTCAGCCTTGCTACCTCCCAACCTCTGGCAAACACTGATCTTTTTACTCTCTCTATAGTTTTGCCTTTTCCAGAATGTTGGCATCATGCAGTCTGTAGCCTCTTAAGATTGACTTTTTTTCATTTAGCAATATGCATGTAAGTTTCTTCCATGTCTTTTCATGGCTTGATAGCTCATTTCATTTTATTGCTGAGTAATATTCCATTTTCTGGATAAGCCACAGTTTATTTATCCATCCACCTACTGGAGGACATCTTGGCTGCTTCCAAGTTTTGGCAACTAGGAATTATGCTGCTGTGAACATCCACATGTAGGTTTTTATTTGGGTGTGTTTTCAGCTCCTTTGTGTAAATATCAAAGGGTAGGTGATGCTGCATCTTATGGAAAGAGTCTGCTTTGTAAGAAACTACCAGTTGTCTTTCAAAGTGGCTGTACTGTTTCATGTCCTCACCAGCATTTAGTGGGTCAGAGCTCCAAATGCTGGTGATTCTAATAGGTATGTTGTGGTATCTCATTGTTGTTTTAATTCCTATTTCTTTGATGACATATGAGGTGGAGCATTTTTTCATGTGCTTATTTGCTGTCTGTATATATTCTTTGGTGAGGTTCTGTTAAGGTCTTTGGCCCATTTTTTAACCAGGTTGCCTCTTATTGTTGAGTATTAGCAGTCTTGTATCAGATGTGTTTTTGGCAAATCTTTTCTCCTGTCTGTGGCTTCTCTCCTAGTTCTTTTGACCCACTTTTCCTTTTGTCAGCTCTATGGCATTGAGAAGGCCATTTAGATCCTCTGAGCCTAATATCCTCATGTACAGAGTGGGCATCAAACTAGCAGTTTTGAATCTTAAATGAGATAAAACTCAAATGAAGAACTTGGCATAGGCATGTGCCATCATCATTATCATTGTTATTCTGTCATAATTAAGGCCTCTTTGGGATTATTCTTAATTCCTGTCTAAGATGCAGAACTAAACCCCAGATTCCTTCATGGTAGCCTAATTGACATGGAACATTGTTACCTCTGCTACCACCATCACCCCCACCATCACTGCCACCAGTAAGAGTAGCAGCAGCAGCACCACCACCATCACACCACTACCACCACCACCACCATCACCATTACAACCGCCATTACCATCACCACCACCATCACTGCCACCATCACCATCACCACCATTGCCCCCACCATCACCGCCACCATCACCATTACAACCATCATCACCACCAGAACTGCCATCACCACCATCACTGCCACCACCACCATCACCACCATCGCCTCCACCATCACTGCCACCATCACCATTACAACCACCATCACCACCACAACCGCCATCACCACCACCATCACTGCCACCACCACCACCACCGCCACCATCAGCATCATCACCACCATCACTGCCACCACCACCATCACCACATCGCCCCCACCATCACTGCCACCAGTAAGAGTAGCAGCAGCAGCACCACCACCATCACTACCACTACCACCACCATCACCATTACAACCACCATCACCACCACAACCACCATCACCACCACCATCACTGCCACCAGTAAGAGTAGCAGCAACAGCGGCACCATCACCACCACTACCACCATCGCCACCACCACCATCAGCATCATCACCACCATCTTTACCACCATAATTATCACCATCATCAACACTACTACCATCACTACTATCAGAACTGTTAATTCATTCAGCAGATATTAAGCACCCACAATTTCCCCAGCCCTGTGCCAAGTTCTTGGATACAATCAGACCCCATTAGCATCCATCCCCTTCTTGTCACCATTTTCTGTCTCAGTTGCTAAGCAACAGTGAGGCCTGGTTTGGTGTGCTCTTACAGATTCTGAAGTCCCTGAAACCTTTTGTGGTGGAAGGCCAGCATTTTGGTCCAAGAAGGGTCTTAGGGTAGCCTTAAAAGGGAGGACAGGTTCTTTGTTTTATGAGTTCTTCCTCTGCTCTCATGCAGAGTCAGGCATATACTGGTCTGCCCACACACCCATCTTTTCCAAGGCAGATCAGTCTTTAGGTTGTGAACTGTTTTGTATACTGTAAGTACTTGAAACATTTGTTAAAATATTTGCCTCCAGGCTCCATATCACTGGGCTGGGCCCAGGAGCCTACATTTTGACAGGGGTCAGAGTGGTTGCCCCCTGTGATGGCCAAGAAGAAGGGCCCCTTGCCCTTTGCTGCCAGGTCTCGCAGGCCAAATGAAGCCTTCTTTCCTGTCCTCTCTGCAGACACACCAAGATGAAGACAGCTACCAACATTTACATCTTTAATCTGGCCCTGGCAGACACTTTGGTGCTGCTGACACTGCCCTTCCAGGGCACAGATGTCCTCCTGGGCTTCTGGCCATTTGGGAATGCCTTGTGCAAGACAGTCATTGCCATCGACTATTACAACATGTTCACCAGCACCTTCACGCTGACTGCCATGAGTGTGGACCGCTATGTGGCCATCTGCCACCCTATCCGCGCCCTCGACGTCCGGACATCCAGCAAGGCCCAGGCCGTCAACGTGGCCATCTGGGCCCTGGCCTCCGTTGTCGGTGTTCCTGTTGCCATCATGGGGTCGGCACAGGTTGAGGATGAAGGTCAGTGCAGTGGCTTTTCCTTCCCAGCTCCCTGATGCCCTGTCTCTGGGTGGCTCCTTCCCTGCTCCCTTGCCCTGACTCCACTCTTCTTCCTGCAGAGATCGAGTGTCTGGTGGAGATCCCCACCCCACAGGATTACTGGGGCCCCGTGTTTGCCGTCTGCATCTTCCTCTTCTCCTTCATCATCCCCGTGCTCATCATCTCCATCTGCTACAGCCTGATGATCCGGCGGCTGCGTGGCGTCCGCCTGCTCTCAGGCTCACGGGAGAAGGACCGGAACCTGGGCGCATCACGCGACTGGTGCTGGTGGTGGTGGCAGTGTTCGTGGGCTGCTGGACGCCTGTCCAGGTCTTCGTGCTGGTCCAAGGGCTGGGTGTCCAGCCGGGCAGTGAGACCGCGGTGGCCATCCTGCGTTTCTGCACAGCTCTTGGCTACGTCAACAGCGGCCTCAACCCCATCCTTTATGCCTTCCTGGATGAGAACTTCAAAGCCTGCTTCCGGAAGTTCTGCTGTGCATCAACCCTGCGACGGGAGATGCAGGTGTCCGACCGCGTGCGCAGCATTGCCAAGGACGTGGCTCTCGCCCACAAGACCTCTGAGACAGTGCCGCGGCCAGCATGACTAGGCGTGGACCTGCCCATGGTGCCTGTCAGCCCACAGAGCCCATCCACACCCAACACAGAGCTCACACAGGTCACCGCTCTCTAGGCTGACGCACTGTCACTGTGCATTACCAGCCTCCATGGGTTGCCCTGTGGCCTCGGAGGGTCTGCTGCCATCATGGGACAGGTGAGAGCAGTATGGCTGCCCTCAAGGCCCTGGTCCTACTAGTGCAGGGCAGGGGGCAGATGCACGGACTCAGCTGGTGAGACTGCCTGGCCAGAGGTGCGCTGGCATTGTCAGGCCTCATGGACCCTTCTGGTCTCTCCCTCAACATTTTGCTGTGGATGGACACACACCTGGAGGTGTAACTGCAGCTGTACAGACCCATGTGCCCTCATGCTGTGTGCTGTCTGCTTGGAGCCTTTCAGTGTCTCCTCTGGGCAGCTGGACAGGCATGGGACTGCCTCGAGAGTCCAGCGGGCATCCCCGGGCAGTGGGACTTACTCTGAGAGTGGAACTTCCTTTGGAGGTTTCTCGGCAAGCCTGTTTCCCCCAGAACACATGAACCACTGCACTGCAGGCATGGCTGTTCAGGTGTGTGAGGTGCCCAGGAGGACCCCTGCAGGCCTTTGTCATTTGTGGAGCAGCCCCTGTGCCTGGTCTCAGCTGCAGGGAGTGGGGAGGGATCTGCGGTGATTTTTCGGAGTGCCCGGGCTCCCCTCAGCCTCCCCCTCAGATCCCTCCTTTCAGACTCCATCCGAGGTCAGCGGCTGTGCAGCCAGCAAAGCCCTCTGCGCCGTCTGTCCTGGTGGCCTTGGAAGGATGGTAGTGGGCCGGGTTGTGCTCTGCATCCCCAGTGACTGACCACGACTTCATTGTCAGGCCTCCAGGTGTCTGTGGGGGACCTTCCTACTGTTACAACTTCTCTTAAGCAGTGCCCAGTCAGAGGACAGCTTCATATGCAGAGGTAGTAGGAGAGCTGGGGCAAGGCTGCAAGGACTATCTGGGCGTGGGGACCCTGCCCACCATGGCCAACTAGAGAAGCACCCTCCTGGTCTGTAGATGAAGCCTGTAGGTCAGTGACTTGGCAAGGCTCTCCATGCAGACTGGCTGCTGAAACAGCTGCCAGGTGAGCTGCAGACCTGGCCAGGTGACCTGAGGCAGAGAGGAGGAGATGCTGACTCTGGACTGGCCTCTCGTGCTTTGGGGTTCTGGGCACTGTGGGGTTGTTCCTGGGGAGGGTGGGCCTCTCTGTGCCGCCAGCAGCGAGAGGCTGGGAGGACCAGAGCCACCACAGCTGTGGCATTTTCTCACCAGTGCTGAAAGGTGTGTCAGCCTGGGCCTGTGTAACATGTCTGCATGTATCTGTGCATGCTGAGAGTGTGATTTACCCTGCATATAACCTGCCCTGAACCGTCTCCAGGGCCACGACAGAGGGTCAGAATAAACCCCTGCATGCTAGTCAGAGTGCTCTGCCCACAAGGTGTTTCTGACCCTGCGGGGGGGTTTGGGAGTAGCTCTTCTGGGATTGGGGCATGGGATGCCAACCTGCTCCTCACCTGCCCTGGCTCTGTATGTGACGACGGTCCTCCTGGGAGGCCTCCACTCTGGGAAAGGGTCGAATAGTTCATGATGTGCTGGGACCTGTCTCCTTTGCTTCAGCACAGAGTTTCTCCCCAAACAAGCACTGACTCTGTGCTGCTGCAGCCAGTGGTTCCTGTGGAAGAGTTGGTGGGCGGTTCCCCACAGGGGGCGGGATTCTCTTCACCTGCATTTAGTCTTAGCATACCCCCACCTCACTCTCACCCCTTCCCCTTTCCTCAGCTGGCTCCAAGGTAGTTTGATGACAGATGGACAGCACTGCTCCTTTGGTGGCCCTGAGATTCAGAGATCCTCCTGGTCCTTGCAATGGCCCAGTACCACGTGGGCTGACCCTTGGGCAGAAAACCCTGTCAGAGACAGGGCTGGATGGCAGTGCTTGGGCACAGGCAGAGGGGCCAATGTTCAGTTTTACATATGTTTTAATGACAAGAAAATTGCAGTTAACACAAAATTTTAGCAACAGAGTAAAGTTTAGGAGGGAGGAGCCACTCATTGGGAGTTAGAGAGGGGGCACTCAGGTCCCAGCGGAGGCGGGGGCTCCGGGTGGGCTCCTGGAAGCTGCACTGATCCAGCCTACTAGGCCCATGCCACAGCTCTTCCCAGTCCTGGGGGCACTGAGGGGCCGGCCAGGAGCCCGAGGGACCTGGGAAGGGGAGGGAAGGGGCCCTGGCTCGCTCGCTCTCCCCACCTGCACCCGACCTCACCTCGGTTCCCCCGCCTTCCTCCAGCCCCACTCCCATTTCCAACCTCCCCCAGCCTATATCCGCACCTCCACCCGGTCCCTGCCCCGCCCCCACCAGCTGGGCACGGTCAGTCCCCCAGCTTCTGGCTTCTGCGAGCCTCGGTTTCCTTGCCTGCGCAGAGTAAGTTCAGTTTAGTCACTCAGTCATGTCCGACTCCTTGCGACCCCATGAATCGCAGCACGCCAGGCCTTCCTGTCCATCACCATCTCCCGGAGTTCACTCAGACTCATGTCCATCGAGTCCGTGATGCCATCCAGCCATCTCATCCTCTGCCGTCCCCTTCTCCTCCTGCCCCCAATCCCTCCCAGCATCAGGGTCTTTTCCAATGAGTCAACTCTTCGCATGAGGTGGCCAAAGTACTGGAGCTTCAACTTTAGCATTATTCCTTACAAAGAAATCCCGGGATTGATCTCCTTCAGAATGGACTGGTTGGATCTCCTTGCAGTCCAAGGGACTCTCAAGAGTCTTCTCCGACACCACAGTTCAAAAGTATCAATTCTTCTGCGTTCAGCCTTCTTCACAGTCCAACTCTCACATCCGTACATGACCACAGGAAAAACCATAGCCTTGACTAGACAGACCTTAGTCGGCAAAGTAATGTCTGCTTTTCAATATACTATCTAAGGGACCGCAATCCTCCTCACGGGGTTGTCGGAGAAGGCGGGACTGAGGAAGTGTCAGCTGCTGGGCTGGACGGGGGAAGCTGCGGGCTCACCTGGCGCTCCGGACTTTGACCACCAGGGGCGCTGTGGCTCGCGGAGACTCCACCCACTGGCCCTGCCGGGCGGTGCTGGACCGGGGTCCCAGCAGTGGGGCCGGGCTCGGGGGGTGGGGGTGGGGTTGTCTGGACACTGGAGTAGAGGACCAGTTGTCTATGGGACCAGGAGCCCAGAGCGTGGGGACACCCCCTCGCCGCTCCCCAGCCCGTCTCTGGCGTCACGGTGGAGGGGGGACGGCGTTTTCCCCGGGGGTCTGTAACTCACTCTCCCCTCCTCTGTCTTGGTTGGCTCCCCGACCCTTGGTGTCTGGCGTGAAGACCCTCCCTCTGGTCGGCTGGGCGGGGCCTGTGGACCGCCTGGCCCGCCCGATCCACCTCGGCTGTGGGAGTCGGGGGGCCACCTCGGGGAACAAAGAGTGTGGGGTCCGCTGAGGAGGCTGGGTTGGCCCTTCCAGTGCTGAGGAGATGTTCTGCTGGGGACGAGGCGGGAGACACTCGCGCGGCGCCCCTCCCCCGAGTTCCCGCCGGCTCCCGGCTGAAACAGCCCGGCCCCCGCTCTCCGCGTT
>SJXQ01000589.1:574827-607733 GCA_006408695.1 Aepyceros melampus | reverse complement strand
GGTACAGCCAGAGTGTGTGTGAGTGTGTGTGAGTCAGCCCAGGATGCTGGTGAGAGTGTTCTCGGTTTTGTTTGCTCCATCTGCCAGAGCCTGCCTGGGGCAGCGCCCCCCCCTCGCCCTCAGCTGTTCGTATACAATATTAATGCTGACCATTGCGGCTCCACACACAACGGCCCTAATTGTCGTCTGCAGCTTTAAGGCGGGCGCCCATCTGCAGGGACGCTTTCAGAGGGAAACAAGAAAACTCTCACCCCCAGCTGGTCACCGGAGAAGGTGGTGCCAATTACAGATGCAGAAAGTTTAGACCAAAATTACTTGAAAGAGTTTTTATGAAGCAAATGAACTGACACTTGGAATGTCTGTGTGCAGATTTGCACAAGTAATTACACTTTATTTGAAATGATCTTACTAGCTAAGCCATCTTTGAGCCTGCCTCCCCAGCTCCCACAAAACACTTCCTAAGCGAGTGCTGCAAGTTTGCTTTTGCAAATCTGCCCATTTTTCTCCCCTGTGGCATTTGAGAACCCTCCAATCAACCAGAGGTTGCTTCCCGTGGATCTTCCAAAATTTAAAATTACAAGTGTCCTCCTCATAGATCTTTTATGAAAGAAAGCTTAGAGGAAAAAATGTGCTCCTTGCTTAGTTATGGCAAAGGAAATATTTTATGATTAAAAAAAATCCTGACAGTTTCCCCTTGTGTAAGGGGGAAAGTTTTCATGACACCTTGCTGCTGTCACTTACACGCAAGACTGGGAGACTTGGTTTGGAATCGCCTCTCCCGCCCGGACTGTGGAGTGCCAGTCCTGACTGCGTGAACAAAGAGCCCTCGGGCGAGGGAGCGCTGTCCAACGTGCTGATCAGATCCAGGCGCGTCTGGACCCTACCACTCAGGCTGACAAAGATGCGAAACCTTAAAACTTGCGGCTAAGTCCCTTCCTGGCTCCCTTCCTTTGTTCTCTTGGTGGAGTGGGAGGGAGATTTTGAACCTTTATTCATCAAAACCCGTCTTCTGAACTGGCTCTTGCAACGATGATCTCGTGGGGTGGAGGGGAGGCTCTCAGAGCTTCTCCCAGGTTCTCGGAACAGGCAGCAATTTGAAGTTGCTGAGCTCGTTGGAATGCTCCCTGAGCAGACTCAGGTGGATACCAGAGGCCGCACTCTGGACCACCAGGCTGCCTGCCTCGGGAGCCTGTTGTTCAGCGGGTAGGTGTAAGAGCTGCAGGTTCCTGAGTGTGTGAGCAGATGGAATCTGTTACCTGCCATCCCAGGTCTTTCTGTCACACACACTGATCTCTCCCTATGTTACCTCTTGCTTGCTGCTGTTTCCTGCGTCTGAGTGTTCCGTGTCTGAATTACATGCTTTCATGAAACAGTGGGTATTGTGGGGGAATCGGCTGATTCAGCACCGGCTCTCCCTTGATTCTGTCTCCAGCCTGGAACAACAGCGCGCAGGGCTGTCTGAGCCTGCAGTCTGCCGATAAGAGTTTAATAGAATTTCTGAATGCCAAAGGTTTGGGATGTAAAATATCCCAGTACTTGCAGTGTGTCCAGAGGAGGCAGGAAATGGCTTTTCAGAGAGCTCTTAACTGAATGTGTCCTTCTATGCTAATGGGTGTGAGCTTAGGCAAGAATAAAAACAACGTTAGGCAGTTGTGGCCGGGGCCACAAGCTGTTCTCATCTGGCTGATTAATATTTCATCCTCAGTTTGACCAGTGAGGGCTTGCCTTTATTTCCTATTGCTCAAATTAAGAGATTGCTTTGAGTGCATTTTGTCTTTTATTTGTTGAGAATAATGTGTGTGTAAGAACTGAATATACTTATTTTCAGCATGAATCTCCTTGGTTTACATGCGATGTGGGAGCAGCTCTGCAAGTTGAAAGTAACTGCTTGCGGAAGGGTTTTCCGCTGCCCTTCAAAAACGTTCTCTTAGAGAAAGCTAAATGTTTTGGTTCTGTCTCACTCATGCTTTTGGTGGCCCGAGCCCTTCATTGCTGATTGACGTGGGACACACACACATTGTGTTCCTGCATAACATACCAAAAACTGATACTTGCTGTCTGTCGCAATCTCTGCACTGAATTTCTGGGCCATGGGTCTCTCTGGCCGTCTCACTGGCCTGTGACAGTCCATTCTATGCAAGTGTCTGGAGTTTGGTGTGTGTCATGTTTCACAGTGCAGTTTCTGACAATTGGATTATGATAATGAACAATTGTTTGCTAGCTTTGTCTGTAAGGAGAGGGACTTCAGATAATAAGCAAGAATCCCCAGCTCCTGGGTACTGTCACTGAGGAAATTCCTACATTTATTCCTAAGTGTGGAAAAAAAAATCAAGCCTAACACCTAAGAAAGTAGACAACTGGATTACTTAAAGAGTGGGTGGGCACTTCCATTGTGTGTGTTATCAATTTTTTCTCTCCTGATTTTCATTGGCTAGCTCCTTGCAGGCAGTTTGAAAAAAACTCAAAAAGATGGAACTTGAGTGGTGTGCTTCCTTCTGGCTGGGAAAAACTCAGAGGTTTCAAGGTGTAGGATACGTGTGTCTTCCAGAGTGCGCAGGCTTTCTGTGAGTGTTTTATGATTTTCAGACTGGAAACAAAAGGAAACGTGTGATAAAGACAAAATCTCTTTTCCTCACCTGATCTTTGTGTATATGACTCTTTTTTGGTCTGTGGCCATAAGAACTTTATGTACTTAAAATATACATACATATCCATTTAAGTCACTGATACTTAGATATGCAGATGAGCCACTGTGCACCCCTCCTGGCTCAGCTGAGTAATAAATTCTGCAGTCCGCTCTTTATGATGGTAGGTCATATTCCTAACCACCAATAAATATTGTAAAGTACTTTCGCTGCAGCCGTGCTAACCCAGGGCATCTGTCATTCCGGTTGCTGCTATTAGGAATTATTGGACTGAACCACTGGTGGAGAAAGCAGAGGGGGGTGAGCCTGGTGGTTGTGACGCGTACTGCCCTTTTGTGTGTTTTGCATAAAAAACTCCAAATCGTGCTGCATATTAATTATGAATCAGTGTGGGCAAATGCGGGCACCTTCTGCTGGCTGAGGCTTGGAGCAAGAGACAGGGGCTCTGAGGGCCTGGGCACCTCTCGCTCCCCGTCAGCAGATCCATCTTTCTGATGCTATACTGTAAATTTATTTCACCTCGGAGAGTAAACAGATATATTGGAGCCCCAAGGGTTCATGGGTAGCGTATTTACAAAGGAGTCTCTCCGCCAGCCCGTGCCACCGCTGCTAATGAGAGCGGTCATTAAGTAAATGAGACGTCGCCTTCAGCTGGCTTAGGAGTTCGCACACTAAAGGGAGAAGATATTTAATTGAAACCCGCACACAGGCTTCCCCACATGTGACCGCTGGAAGCGAGGCAGCCGCCTCGCCTCTTCTCCCGTCCATCCGCACCCCCCATGTAAATTTCATGATTGCTTTCCGTGATGTCATTTTGAAAGAGGACAGACAATAGCTGTGGGGAAAGGTAAGTCAATGTTATGTTCTTTTGCTGACAAAGGCAGATGCCCAGTGCTTGGCTTTTCCCCTCGGGTGGAGATAGGGAGAGGGCGCGCACAGAGTTAATTTCTAAGATGAAGGCTTTCTTTGCTGGAGAACAGGTCTGAGGATGGCTTTTTAAAGCCGCTCTGTTGGACCGAGGCTTTCTCCTCCTCCTGGGTCTGCCGGCGGCTGTTTTCCTCCGCGTTCTCTGTCCCTCTTTGGCTTGCTCACGCGCTTGGCTTCTCTGAGAATTTAGTGAACACATTGTGCGTCTGACAGAAAAGACATTGGGGGACCTGATGTTGAGACGAAAACTTTATGTGCTTTTCTGGAAGAGGAACACAGTTGTATCTGCAGCCAGGGGACCTAGCAGCTAGGTTCCCTGGGAGAACGCTGGCTCTTTAGACAGAAGACCGCTCTGCAGCGGGGACGCCGTCCGGACCGTGTTTGTGCCCCTACCCAAGACGGAGTAGAGATGGTCATGTGAGCGCCCTGTCTTTGCGTGTCACGTATTTCTAAACTTAAGGGTGCGTGTCTGTGGGATAGACTCACTGTTCCCTTACGCTCCTTTTCTCGCTATGTGATCAGGGTCACGAGTGTGTTTGTTTATGGCGTTAGTAACTGGATTTTTGTATTTAAAACTACAAATCAGGCTTAGCCAAGAAGTCTCTGTGAGCCTTGAAAGATATGATGCCTTTGCCTCTAAGGTGATGTGTTCCAGGCCGTGGACTTTGTCCGCTGGATTCACTTTCCTCTTTGTGAATCAGGAAGATAAACAAGCTGCCAGCAGCTCCTGGGTTATGGTGTGGTGTGCCCTTGTCGCGAGAGTTGCTCCTTCTAAGTCACAGAGGGCTTCTCTGCTCTCGGCATTACCTTTGCATCCAGGGACATCATTGGCTGGTAAAGTTGGGCTTTAATTTCTGAGACAAAACCTCTGAGAGAAGGATCTGGTAGCAGGGTATGGGCTCCGTCCTGAGCCATCAGACTGTGTCACTTTAATGGCGATAACGGCCGTGATTGTTATCCTTTTGGGAGATGGAGTTGAGAAATTTTGCTCCAGTGGTTAAAAGAAAAAAATCAGAGAGACCCGAGGACTGAGGCTAGTGGCTGAGTGAACAAAAGGCAGGAGAGCACGGGGTGAACCTGGAGGAGGCAAACCTCAGTCTCGGGTGAGAGGATGTGCCTGGACTTGGCCTCCTGGCCCAGAGAGGCCGGGCGGGTGCTGGGGAGAGGCCCAGGTTCCTCACCACCAGATCTCCCCGCCCTGGCCCTGTGGCTGTGACTCTCACATCTTTCCATATGGCCCTGCTGATTAATGGTAAACAAAAGAACGGGGGAGCAGCAATTGGAGTTTTGTGGTGCCGGTGGGGAGGGCTGGACCGGAGTTGTTGGCTGTGCAGAGGAGACTTGCTTAGGGTTTACAGGGCAGTTTGTTTGCAAAGAGAAGGAAGTAGCTTCATGACCCTTCTGTCCTGCAGAGCTGGATATGGGGGCCCTGACCTCCTGGGCACTCACAAGGGTGTCTGCTGATCCAGGGGCTGAGTGGAGCCTCAGAGCTGGCCATGGAGGCCTTTTATTCTGCAGCTCCTTGGGTTCTGGCCCTTTTGAATGATGGCCCCAGAACTCACTCACCCTGGGAACTCACCCAGGGCAGAGGGGCTACCTAAGTAGGCAGGGCAGCGGGGGATGTAGTGGTCCTTGTGACCTCAGGCATTTCCCACAGGCCTGGAGGCAGCTCCAAATACTGGGAGCCGATGCTCCAGAGCAGCAGTCACCTGTCACCCTGAATGCTTCTGATGGCTGAGGGAGGAGGACCTGCTCTTAGATGCCCCCACACAATGGGCAGAGTCTTTGGGGTTGTGAAGAAGCTCTGTCCCTGGGGTTACAGAAGATTGTCCTGGAAAGTCTTGTCTGTGCCCAGAGGCGTCAGGGAGAGGCCAGCAGAGAGAATGCTGGCACAGGAGCATGCTCTGGGCACTCAGACCCCACCAGGGAGCTGACCTACAGCCACCCTTTCTGCATGAAGCTTGGCCTGTCCCCTGTCCTTGGCTGGGGTGGGCGTTCTCTCTGATGCTGCCTGGAGTCAGGGGTCTTCCTCTCTGGACCCCACTGTCCTCTTCTGGCCTGGAGTCACCGAATGTGCCCACAAGGACCTGGCGACTCTGTGCAATGGAGTTGGGGCACAGGGGTCTGAGCCAACTCTGGGAACTGGCTTGGGAGGCCTGGGGTGTGTGTGTGTGCAGCCCACCCCCTGAGGGTGGTGCCTAGCCTGGGTGAAGGCTGCATGGTTTGGAATGCTGATTCACATGGCTAAGTGCTGGGCAGAGAGGGGAGGATGAGGGACCTACAGACTGAGAGCGTGTGAGAAGTGCCCTTAGGCTTCCGGCTGCTGCCCTGATGGCTGGTGGGGGCTGAGGCACTTCTGCTCTGATGAAGAGAGAGTGAGGGAGGGTCTGCTCACACCCTCCCCCTCCTCCAATGGCCTGAGCTAGGGAGGAGGGCCCGAAGCGACCAGAACACCCAGGTCAGCACTAGGCCTGGAGTGGACAGAGAGGTAGGGCCCAGGGTGGCTGCTGAGAGGGCGGGGGCTGCTTTGTCACCTGACCCCCCCCACTTCTTCGGAGAAGGGGATTGGGCGACCAGTGAGCCTTGGGTGCTGGAGAGAGAAACACCATCCTGGGCTTGGAAGACCTGTCTAGACATGCTTCTTGCTGGCTGTTACCCTGTGGAAAGCTCAGCCTGGGAGCTGAGAGGGGGCCTGGTCAGGGGCCCTCCCTCCACCAGCTCCCAACCCTCCTATCTTCTCCTTCCACATACACTCACTCATGAATAAACCAGAAGCTAGTTGTCTATAGAGGTAGTTTAACAGGAATTTTACAGGGACAGTCTTTGGGAGCAGGCGTCATCAGGAGATTGGTCAGCCTGGGCGGAAAACGCTGTTTCTCAGGAGTGGGAGCAGTGCCCTGAGCTGCCCCCATTCCCGCCCTGCTCCCTGGAGACCCTGCCGCCCTCGTGGGCCCCTCCTGGGTGCTGGCCAGGCTTTGGGATCCTCAGTGTACATCCTGTTCTTCACAGATGGCTGAATTTCCCCCAAATGTTGCTTAAAAATCCTCAAAGCAAACCAGGAGGCGTTTTCCACCTGACTTACAAAAGCTTTGCTCTCAGACGAGTTCTGGGCGGTTCCAGAGAGAGCAGAGTGGAGACTGCTCGCCAGCAGGGAGCACAGTTCTCTTGGTCGGCCTCCCTCTTGTCGGAGCCTGCGTCTAGGTGTCCATCCTCCATCCCTCTTTCATTTTTATTTATGGTTTGTAAATGCAGTGTTAGTTTAACCAGATGCACTGAAAGTAAGTCCAAGGAGGTGTAACCTGCCTCCATCAGGATTAGTCCCGCATGGAGGGCCAGAGGCCCTGCCCGAGTGCTGGCGCTCTGAGACCCCGGGACCCCTTCCGCTATTCAGGCGCCTGGAGGGCCACGGGGTCTCTGCGGACATGCCTGATGTGAGGGATTTCTCAGGATGGCAGACTGGGAGCAGGGCCGCGTGCGTGTGGGGTGTGCCGGGGACAGGCCTTAGGCACCGCGGGGTTCAGGGTGGCGGGCAGGGCGCGGCGTGTGTCCATCCGGACGTGCCATCTGGCTGAGTTGCCGCCAGACAAGCCCTCACGCCTGGCTTCACACCTTGATCCTGGTTGACGTGGGTTTGAGGGCTCCAGTGGAAGCCACCTGGGGCCTCTCCTTTTCTCCTGTTTCATGGCCTAAAAACTCCACACTAAAGCAGCAGCTTGAGAGAGAGCTCCAGGCTGGACAGGCTGCCCTCCCCTCGGCCTGCCCTCAGCACCCCATCTCTCTCAGCTCAGACTCCAGACCTAGGCCCTCCTGCCCCTCTAGCTTCTGTCCAAGCGGGCAGGAGCTCACTGCTCTGTTATTCCTCGCTCCTGTGCTTGCTTTCCATGGTCCGAGCTGGTCAGACACCCTGAGGTGCAGGCCCAGGTGGGACCCAGCTTCCCGCACATCAGGCTGAGTCTCCTCAGTCTTCACTTGACCACAGGGTATAAAGTGGCTCAGCCATTGTCCTTCCCGTGAGCTGCCCAGTGCTTTTTGAGTGAAGAGGCTGCCACGAGGCATCTCACAGACTCAGAGCTGACCTGTGACTTAACTGAGGTGCTTGGGGACAGTAACTGTCCTAGGGCTCCCAGACCCAATGTTCAGAACAGCCTGCTTGCTCACTGGACTCCACTGAGCAGTAAATTGGTTTGTTAATCAGTGATTTTCACGTGTAATTGTGCAGCGTCTCATACGAATTCCAGACCTGCACAACTTGACTTCCCAGGACCCTAGACCTCCCAGGAGGCCATCTGGACCACACTGGCCCTCACTGCCCTTCTTGGTGCTTCCCAATTGCCTGGGAGATGTCCTTAGTCTGTCTTCTAACCTGTTTCTCCATCCCCCATCCAGGCCACGCTGAGACCCCTGGCCCAGCTCTTGTCTCCTTTCACCTCCAGCTCCTCTTTCAGCCCCAAACAGATGCCATACTGGTCCCTCAGTGTCCCTCCCAAGAGGGTCAAGCCCTAAGTGTTTCGTTGTTGAAACACCTCTGCTATCGTGTTGCATCAGCCTTGCAGGTGTTCCCACCTGCCTTGGAGGGGGGCCTGCAGGCCACCAGGTTCGGAGTGCCCACCGGGCAGTGCCCCCGCACTTGGTTCTGGTCCACACACGGGTGCTGGCCTGGGTGCCCTTGTAAACTCAGGCCCTGGGCTGTCAGTGCTGGGCTGGACACAGCCAGAGAAGCTTCTGAACCCAGGTGGGAAGAAGAGCTACTTAAGGGTCCGCTTCTGAGTTTTCCTTCCACAATCTGAGTGGATATGCTGTCAGCCAGGGTGGAAAGTTAGACTCCATTGTCCTGGCTGAGGGGTGTTTCTTTCTTTATTATTATAGTTACCCTTCTTTTTATTATTTTAAATTAATTAATTATTTTTAATTGGAGGATAATTACAATATTGTGGTGGTTTTTGCCATACATCAGCATGAATCAGCCACGGGTATACATGTGTCCCCCCATCCTGAACGCCCCTCCCACCTCCCTCACCCTAGAGGGGGTGTTTCTGTTATTACCTTTTAGTGATCTGGTTGTGTTCTGGCTAAATAACTTAGATTTTTGTGTATCTCCTTTTATTTCACGAAGCCCAGCCCCCAACCCTAGCTTCCTGAGGTCTCATTTTGCACCAAGCAGGTTAGCTGTGAGGTCCCCTCCCCCAACACACATAAAGCAGCACTCTTCATGATGTGTGAGTGTCCTGAGGAGCTGTGAGCTCACCCGCCTTCCGTCATCCTGAGGCTCTGATGCTTCCGGAAATGCCACTGAAGCCAGCAGAGAAACCCACGGAGACCCGAAGTCAGCACATCAGCCCAAAGGGAGAGAAAAAGCGGGTTGGATTTGACCTTGAATTGCAGCTAGCAAACTTTGTAGCCCCCTCAAAGGCTCCAAAGTGGTGTGTAATGGCGCGAGTGAAGACTTCTGGGGCCTGGCTTCACTGAGCCAGCTGCAAGTCACACGTTGTGTCTCTCGGTTCAGAACCTGCTGCCTGGCGTGGGAGGCCTGCGCGCTCATGCTCAGCCTGCACCTCTGGTGTCTGGGGGACCCAGAATGGGCTCTGCTGTGACAGTCAGAGTCCCACTCCTGCCCTGATGCCGTCCCAGAGAGCATTCCGACAGCTCCTGAGCATGTGTGTCAGCGCGAGTGTGTGGGTGGGGGGCACAGGGCCTGGAGGGGCTCTTCCCACCCCACCATGCCTCCTCCCAGTGATGGACCCCTTACTGCCCAGAGCCTTTTGGAGGCAGCTGCCTCTGGTCAGTGTGGTTTATGTTCTCTCCACATTCTGCCTGTTGACGTCCTATGTGCTGTGCGTGCCCATCCAAACTGGGAAGCTAGTGTGTGCAGCCCCCTGATATTTCTCACTTAAAGGCAGGAGAGAGGAGGCTGTCCCTGAGCAGTGCAGGAGGCTGATAGGTGGGCATCTCTGCTGGCCATGCCTACCCCGAAAACCAGCCACTGCACGGGGGCCACTCCGAGCCTTGGGTCTGGGGCTATGACGTCAGCCCCCCGGGATCGCTCTCCTCCCCCAGACAGCATTGCTTCCACGACTCGAGTTAGAAGGATGGGGGTAGGAGAAGGAGAGTGGACTACTGTCAGAAACCCCTCCCTCTGGCTGCGAGGCCCTGGAGCTGCCTGGACCTCCCACCCTCCTGCTGGTCCCTTCTCTTTCTGAACTGGACATGAGCCAGGGCAGAGACAGGCCTCAAGGGACCCTGGAGCAACTTGGTTTTATTCTGTTTGTACAATGAGAGCTCGTTCTAGTCGAGTTAACTGCAGGAGCCTAAGTAAAGTGTGTGGTTTCCAGGAAGGGGAAGAGGCCATTTTCTCTCTCCTGGGCTGGACAGTTCTGACTCCTGCAGGGGAAACTCAGCGGACCCTGGGAGCTGTGGGTGGGCACAGGCCATGACTGACACCTTCCCTGGCTCCTCCCTAGCCTGTGTCCTGACTTGGTCGATCAGTGGGTCAGGGAAGTGGGGAGAGGCCCCCAGCCCAGCGCCCCCATGCCCCGAGTAGCAGTGCTGTGCCTGTTTCCTGGTCTTCTCCATCCCCCTGTCCTGGTCATTCCTCTTGGCTTCAGGGGTTGAGGGAGGGCAGAGAGCTTCCCATGAGCTGCCTGTCCCTGACTCCTTGTCCGGGGGTGAGGCATGTGTGCCCAGATGGAGGTTGAGGTCGGGATCACTCGTCCTGACCCCTGGTGTTGAATTCTGTCTGTGTGGGGAGGCTTTCTGAGAAATCCTGTGTGCCTGCCTGGAGCACACAGCCTGCCGCCCACGCTCCCACTCCCTTGCACCTGCCCGGGCGCCGAGTCCTGGCTGCCACCATTGTGCCTCTCTCAGGACACTCAGCCCACCCTGCGGCTGCGAGGGTCCCCACCCCTCATCATCTGGAGGCCCTCCCCTGCTGGCAGGCTCCCTGACAGGCCGCCTGGAGAGCCAGTCCTGTGATGGGGTTTGAAAAGTCATCATTACTGCCCGGCTGTTTAGCTGTTGTTTTTACAGCGTGGGTAAGTTTAAAAGAAATAATAATAATCATATAAGAAAGACTCAGCCACAGTCAGCCTGCAACATGCTATTTGCATTTTTAAGGAAACACTTCTTTGAGACAGCCTGGGTGAAAGGTCACTATTTGCATATAAATGGAAAAGAAAGTGTACGATGCTGGAAGTTACATCTATATATTTTCTCAGCAGTGAGCTGCTGTTGGAGAGATTAGGGGACGTGGCTTGCGTTTGGCTTTTATTGAATAGAGAAAGCACCAGCGAGGCTGATTTAGAAGCAAAATAATGAGAAACGTGCAGAGCAATGGAACTGCCGACTCCCCTGCCCCCACTTCTCTCCTCTCATTTTCACCTAAACTCAGCAAAAGCAGGTCTGTCTTTGCTCCACTCAGCAAGTCTTCATTTTACTTCTCTCTGAATTCCAGCAAAAAAAAAAAAAGAAAGAAAGAAAGAAAAAGAGCAAAACTTGCCCCCATTTCCCCATCAGTCCTGTTTGCATTTCCTGCCAAAAGCTGATCTGATGGGTGGTACACCAGTGCTGCCTCCAGACCCTGGAAACCAGGTCACACACAGGCCTGGAGCAGAGAAGGGGCTGGGGATGGGGGAGGGGAGGGGCCAACCAGGTCAGCGTTCCTGGGGGCACCAGGCACCCCACCTGCCTGCTCCTGCCCAGGACCCGCAGTGTCCAGGGCAAGAGTGCCACTCCCTTTTGGATTTCCAGGCTTGTCAGATTCCCCCGAGGACCTGCCCTGCCCTGGTTGTCCCCGGCTTTCCAGGAGGTGCTGGGAAGCCAGCCTTGACCCAGGGCATTTCAGCCTCGTTATCTTCTAGGAAGGCTTCCCTGATGGCTCAGAGGTTAAAGCGTCTGCCTCCAATACGGGAGACCTGGGTTCTATCCCTGGGTCGAGAAGATCCTCTGGAGAAGGAAATGGCAATCCACTCCAGTATTCTTGCCTGGAGAATCCCATGGATGGAGAAGCCTAGTAGGTTACTGTCCATGGGGTCGCAAAGAGTCGGACACGACTGAGCGACTTCACCTCACCTATCTTCTAGGAACAGTCCTGGGACTTGGGAAGCAAGAGGGCCTTGAGGAGACCCTGGGGCTCAGCTTCAAGCTCTCATCACAGATGCCTCCACTGACTGTCTGTTACTGAAATCTCACCCCCAACCATGTTATTTTAAAAAATATTTATTTATTTACTGTGCCGAGTCTTAGTTGTAGCAAGTGGGATCTTTAGTTGCAGCACGTGGGGTCTAGTTCCCTCACAGGGATCGAACCTGAGCCCCTTGCCTTGGGAGCTTGGAGTCTTAGCTACTGGACCACCAGGGAAGTCCCAAATGTTTTTTGAAACAATCTCAAATTCACAGAAACTTTTCAGATACAAAACAAACTGTCTTTTTCTGACCCATTCTGGAGGTATATCTGCCAATCTGTGCTCTTCACCCAGAGGGGTTTCCAATGAAGTTCTCTAGAACCACCGTCACTTGGGGCATCTGGTCCTCAACAGCGTCTCAACAGTGGGCTCGGCACCACGTGGTGTGTTGGTCTTGGTCAGGCGAGACTTGCCTTGGCGACGCCCACTGTAGCTCTTTCCCTGGTTTGGGTGTTGTCATCCCAGTGTCTCTAGCTGCAACAACACTTTCCCCTTTGCAATGAGTAAGTGTTGGGTTGGCCGAAAGTTCATTTGGGTTTTTCCACTAACCCTAACACCTTATGGAAAACCCAAGCAAACTCTTTGGCCAACCTAGTTATTTTGGGGGGAAATACTGAATTCGTCCTCAAACCACCAATTTACTCATTTTTATTGATCTCTGAATAGACTGATAATTTATTTTATCCGGTGGATTATAATCATTATTTTGATGCTAAGATTATCCAGTGCTGGCAACTGTGTCCTTCTGATGTGCATGTGATTCTCTGAGCTCTCCCAGACTCGGGCCTGGAGCCACCCCTGGACCTAGTGTGGACGTGCTCCCAGACTTTCAGTGCACATGTGTGTGACATGCACACACACCTGGATTTTCTTGAAAACCACAGGTTCATCCTGACAGCTCTGACTCCAATTCCCCCCAGGATACATTCTAGATTTCTCCCTCTCCACATGTGTAACTCCTTCCTCACTGCTGTGAGAAATCAGGCTCCTTAATATGCTTATTATTTGATCAGCCTAGTTTCTGTGCTTGGCTGCTCCTTACCCTTTCACACGTGCTTGCCCTGTCTGAGGCTCTGACACTCGCTCTCGAAGGACGCCCAACACTCCGCTCCAGGCCGGGCCTTCAGGGGCCCCATTTGCCCAGGATCATAGGTTTACAGGATGTGGGGCAGGACAGACGCAGCAGGACTCATAGCCTCAGGACCAGACTCTTCTGCCCTGCCAGCTGCTCGCGTGATGCTGACAGTCATTTTATTCATTTATTTTCACTGCTAGGGTAATCACACACACCAGATTATTTCTCACACAGCCTTTGCTTTTCTTGCAGATAATTTTCCCTGTCCCTTGCTAACTTTCTTAGTGTCCAGTGGGGAGTGTGCTTTTGAGACAGTCTGGGAGGGGTTTTTATTCTGTTGGGTTGGTGAACGAGGATTGAGATGAAAGTAGGAGAGAATTTTTCCTTTTGAGTGGGAGCTGTGTTTATTTAGTTGTCTTTGGGACTCTACAGGGGATTGGGTCCGGGACCACCCATCCAGGATTCCAAAGTCCATGGATGCTCCACTCCCTTGTATGGAATGCTGGAGTATTTCCTGTAACCTACACATATCCTCCTTAGATTTCAGACCATCTTTCTCCAGGTTACTAATAACACCTACTACAATGTAAACGTGGGCTTCCCTAGTAGCTCAGGTGGTAAAGAGCCTGTCTGCAATGCGGGAGACCTGGATTGGACCCTTGGGTTGGAAGATCCCCTGGAAGAGGGCATGGAAACCCATTTCAGTATTCTTGCCTGGAGAATTCCCATAGACAAAGGAGCCTGGTGGGCTACAGTCCATGGGGTCAAAAAGAGTCGGACATGACTGAGCGACTAAGTGCAGTACAGCACAGCACAATGTAAGTTAGTTAGTTAGTTCAGTCGCGCAGTCGTGTCCGACTCTTTGCGACCCCATGAATCGCAGTACGCCAGGCCTCCCTGTCCATCACCAACTCCCGGAGTTCACTCAGACTCACGTCCATTGAGTCTGTGATGCCATCCAGCCATCTCATCCTCGGTCGTCCCTTTCTCCTCCTGCCCCCAATCCCTCCCAGCACAAGGTCTTTTCCAATGAGTCAACTCTTCGCATAAGGTGCCCAAAGTACTGGAGCTTCAGTTTTAGCATCATTCCTTCCAAAGAACGCTGTGCAAATCGTTGCAAACCAAGTATTCTTTTTGGAACTCTCTGGAATTTTGGAGGGAGTGTTTTCCATCCATGTTGGTTGACTCTATGGCTGCAGACCCTGCAGACATGGGGACAGCTGTACCGGGTTTCAGGGCCCAGACTTTCAGTGGGTGTGGTCACTTCAGGCTTTAGGGCGGGGTGATGAGCTTCCAAGGGTGCCTGAGGCCTGGTGAGAGCTGAGGAGGCTGGCCTCTCCAGGCCAGATACACAGGTGGGACACAGGGCCTGTCTGCCCGGTTGGCTCGTCGTGGGAGGAGAGTCCTGATGTGGTGGAGGGGGGCTGCGTGTGGTGCTCTGGGCCCTGGTGCTGCTGCTGTGCAGAAGCGCTGGTCTTCTCCTGGTCTGTGTCCCCAGAGTGGTTGTGGGGTGGTGGGGTCTGAGATGCCTCTCCCTGCCCCCGACGGCCCACTGTACATGCTCTGCCTATACCCCTGGACACAGCCCTACCTGGGCTGCAACTGGCTCTCCTGGTGGGCCCCAGATCACAGGCTCACAGATGCCAGCCTTGGAGAACTAAAAGCAGCCCACCAGACCTTCTTCCCGTACAAGAGTCTCCGGGGGGTGGGCAGTGGGTGGGGGGTTGAGGGCGGGGCTCACTGCCCCTCCCCCAGGCTCTGCACCACTAATCTAATTTCTGTTTCTATGAGTTTGCCATTTCGGGACATTCCGTAACTGAGGAACGGTACAACATGTGATCGCTTTGTCTGACTTCTTCCACTGAGCCTGATGGTGTTGAGGTTCACTCGCTTTTTATTGCTAAATACAGTTCGGTCATATTTTATATTGTCCATTCAGCGATCAATGGACATTTGGGTTGCTTCTCTTTTTTGGCTAGCGTAAAGAAACCTATGATGAAGAGTTGTGTACAGGGCTTTGTGTGGACATGTATTTTCTTTCTCTTGGATCTGTATCTGGGAGTAGAATTGCTGGATTCTGTGGTAAGTCTATGTTTAATATATTGATGGACTACCAGACTGCCTTCCAAATTAGCAGTGCCATTTTATCCTCCTGCCAGCAGGGTACACGGGCTCCAGCATCTCCACATCCTGCCCAATACTTATTGTCTGTGTTTTTTTTATTATTATAGCCATTTTAGTGGGTGTGCAGTAAGATCATGTTGTGGTTTTGACTTGCATTTCCCTGATGACTAGATGATGAGCAGCTTTTATTGACCATTTATATGTTGTCTTTGGATGAATGACTGTTCAAAACCTTTGCTCACTTTGTTTTTTGGCCACACCTAATGGCTTGAGGGATCTTAGTTCCCCAGAAAGTGCCAAGTCCTAACCATTGGCCTGCCAGGGATTCCCCCTTTGCCCACTTTAAAATTGGGTTAATTTGTTTTACTCTAGAGTAGTATGAGTTCTCTCTGTACTCTAAATTTGTTATTGTTGTTCGGTTGCCAAGTCATGTCTGACTCTTTGTGACCCCATAGACTGTAGCACACCAGTCTCCTCTGTCCTCCACTATCTCCAAGAGTTTTCTTAAATTCTTGTCCATTGAGTTGGTGATGCCATCTAACCATTTAATCTTCTGTTGTCCCCTTCTCCTGCCCTCAATCTTTCCCAGGATTAGGGTCTTTCCCAACGAATTGGCTTTTCCCAGTAGGGGACCAAAGTATTAGAGCTTCAGCTTCAGCATCAATCCTTCCAATGAATATTCAGGTCTGATTTCCTTTAGGATTGACTGGTTTGGTCTCCTAGCGGCCCAAGGGACTCTCAAGAGTCTTCTCCAGCACCACAATTCAAAAGTATAAATTCTTTGGTGCCCAGCCTTCTTTATGGTCCAACTCTCACATTTGTACATGACTACTGGAAAAACCATAGCTTTGACTATGCGGAGCTTTGTTGGCAAGGCGATGTTTCTGCTTTTTAATACGCTGTCTAAGTTTGTCACGGCTTTCTGTCCAAGGAACAGTGTCTTTTAATTTTGTGGCTGTAGTCACCATACACGATGGTTTTGGAGCCCAAAATCTGGCACTGCTTCCACTTTTTCCCCCTTCTATTTGCCATGAAGTGATGGGACTGGATGTCATGATGTTAGTGTTTAGAATGTTGAGTTTTAAGCCAGCTTTTTCACTCTCCTCTTTCACCCTTATCAAGAGACTCTATATTTCCTCTTCACTTTCTGCCGTTAAAGTTATATCATCTGTATATCTAAGATTGTTGATATTTTTCCTGGCCATCTTGATTCTAGTTTGTGACTCATCCAGCCCAGAATTTTGCATGATGTACTCTACACAGAAGTTAAATAGTCAGGGTGACAATATCCAGCCTTGTGGTACTCCTTTCTCAATTTTGAACCAGTCAGTTGTCCCATGCCCAACTCTGTTGCTTCTTGACCCACATATAGGTTTCTCAGGAGACAAGTAAGGTGGTCTGATATTCCCATCTCTTTAAGAATTTTCCACAGTTAACATAGTCAATGAAGCAGAAGGAGATGTTTTTCTGGAATCTCCTTGCTTTCTTTATGGTCCAATGAATGTTAGCAATTTGATCTCTGGTTTCTCTGCCTTTTCTAAACCCAGCTTGTACATGTGGAAGTTCTTGGATCACATACTGTTAAAACCTAGCTTGAAGTATTTTGAGCATTACCTTGCTAGCGTGTGAAATGAGTGCATTTGTACACTAGTTTGAACATTCTTTGGCATTGCCCTTCTTTGGGATTAGAATGAGAACTGACCTTTTCCAGTCCTGTGGCCACTGCTGAGTTTTCAAGTTTGCTGACATATTGAGTGCAGCACTTTCACAGCATCATCTAGGATTTGAAGTAGCTCAGCTGGAATTCCATCGCTCCACTGGCTTTGTTTGTAGTGATGCTTCCTAAGGCCCGCTTGGCTTCACACCCCAGGATGCCTGGCTCTGGGTGAGTGACCACACCATTGTGGCTGTTCGGTTCATGAAGACCTTTCTTGTCCAGTTCTTCTGTGTATTCTTACACCTCTTCTTAATCTCTTTTATTTCTGTTGCGTCCTTGCAGTTCCTGTCTTTTATCAGGCCCATGCTGGCATGAAATGTTCCCTTGATAGCTCTGAGATCTTTATTCTTTCCCATTCTATTGTTTCCCTCTGTTTCTTTGTGCTGTTCGTTTAAGAAGGCCTTCTTATCCCTCCTGGCCATTCTCTGGAGCTCTGCATTCAGTAGGGTGTATCTTTCCCTTTCTCCTTTGCCTTTTGTTTCTCTTCTTTGCTCAGCTATTTGCAAAGCCTTGTCAGATAACCACTTTGCCTTCTTGCATTTCTTTTTTTGGGGGATGGTTTTGGTCACTACCTCCTATACAAGGTTATGACTCTGCCTACTAGGTCTAAGCGCTTGAATCTATTCATCCCCTCCACTGTATAATCATAAGGGATTTGATTTAGGTCATACCTGAATGGCCTAGTGGCTTTCCCTACTCAATCAAAGTCCCTTATCAGGTATGCAATTAGCAAATGATCTCTCCCAGTTTGTGGGTTCTCTCTGCACTTGATTGATGGTATTATTTGACTTCCAAAAGTGTTAAACTTTGATGATGTCCACTTCATACATTTTTTCCTTTTGTTGCTTATGATATCTGTATTGTATTAAAGAAACCACTCCTAACTCAAAGTCAGGGAGATTCACTCCTGTGCTTTCTAAGAGTATTAACTGGGATGTTTAGATCTCTGATCTAGTATGTGAATTTCTATGTATGATATGAGTTGGGTCCAACTTTATTATTTTGGCTTTTCTATGTCCCTTCATCTGCCATATCAATTTTAGAATTAGCTTATCAATTTTTGGACACAAATGAAACAGCCCGAGAGGCCAAAAGTGGTCAGATACTGGTGAAATTCAGAAAATAACAGGCAGAATTCTGGGCCAGGACTAGGAGCCCAAGACTGAGAGCAGGGAGGGGAGGAGTCAGAGGGAGAGGTGATAGGACGGCCAGCGAAGCAGAGGGAGGAGAGGCTGGGGATGGGGCTGGGGCCCCCAGGGGAGAAGGAGGACTGGGTGTGGGTGCAGGATGGGCAGGAGACCGGGACTTTATGGAGACCTTTCAAGGGTGCTGCTTTGGTGGAGGGCTGTGAATTGGCGTGGGGAGTGGGGCCAGAGTCAGCTCGCCAGGGGTCACTTGAGAAATCAGATTGTGAAGGGTGTGGAGACGTGGAGCCCTGGGTCTGGGGTGTGGAATCCAGACAGATTGAGCTCTGTGAATGTGGACGCCTCAAGCTTGTTGAAGAGTTGAGAAGACCCAGGGAAGGGCCAATTAGGGGGATGAGCAAACATTTGAGAGCAACACAGGCTATGGTTGCTACTCCGAGGACACTTGTTTATGAAAAAAAGATTTTTTTTGCTAACTGTTTATTGATTGATTGGTTGGTTGTGCCAGGTATCAGTCGCAGCACGAAGGATCTTGCTGTGTCACAGGGACCTGCTCTGGTGCGTGGACTCTAGTTGCAGTGTGCTGGCTTAGCTGCTCTGCGGCACGTGCAATCTTAGTTCTCTGACCAGGAGCTGAACCTGTGTCCCCTGCACTGCACGGTACATTCTTAACCCCTGGACCACCAGGGATGTCCCTGAGGACACTTTAATTGGCAGTGGGAAGAAGAGCTTGTGAAGCCTGGGGAGAGAGGTGGGCTCAGCCAGGAGGGACAGACTGGGGAGAGAGGAAGGCAGGGGCTCAGGGTCTGACTGGTCCCACCCGTGGGAGCATGGGAGAGCCAAGATGTGGGCTCCCTCCAAGGGAAGACTCTCCTCCTTTGCTTGTTGGATGAGAGGCAAGTCACCAGAGACATAGAATCTAGTGGAGACTCTGAAGACATCCTGACGGGAGTTTCTCGTGAGCCCACAGGGTCTCTATTTCCAGAGCTAAATAGTCCACATGCCAAAGTGGCACGTGCTGGGGATGCCTGATCCGACCCTGACTGGCCCTGAGCATGGGCGTCCTTTGGGACTCTGGCCCCAGGAGGGAGATGCCCTGCCCTGCAGCTCTGATGCGGCTGCTCACGGGCCCTGGTGGCTTTCTGAGCTTGTCCGTCTGCCAGAGTCCTGCGAAACTGAGTTGGGTGGGGTCAGATGCTGGGACAACATGGAGCAGGTGGTCCTGAAGGGACATCACGGCCAAGGCCACTGTCCTTGCCACACGCTCCCATGCAGCCCCGTTGCTCTGTGTGTCTGGGAGCAGGGGTTCAGAACTCACTAGAGACCTCCTAGCCCAAAGAAAGGAGTCTTGAAGAAGACCCTCCTCACTGCCAATTCCTGGTAACGAGGACAGAGTCAGCCCTCCTCGCGGTCCCTGTGTGTCAGGCGCTCTAAGTCTCCGAGGGCTGTTCCTCCCACCCTGTGATGGAGATGGTGGCTGGCAGGGCAGGTGCAGGTGTGGGGGCTGCCTCCACGGGCTGAATGTCGTCTTTGTTCTACTCCACGCGTCCATACACGAGGGGTCTGGCCTGTGGTGGGGACGTATGTGGGCCCAGTGGGAGACCAAGAGGAACCCCGGTTTCTCCCAGCAAAGGAGAAGCACGGTCCCATTTTACTGTAGTGACTGTGGTTTGCTATCGAAAGATTCCCAGGAAAAGGAAGGATTGGCTGAAGGACTCTGTCAGTCATGGATCCTTGTGACATAGTTCTGGTCTCATGTGGGTGCCTCCTGCGAATGTCTTCTGCATCCTGGGGCAGTGTGGTTGTGAGGGAGTGGTGCTGGGGCAGGCGTCCTTAAGGCCCTTGTGTGAGGCCTGAGCAGGTGTGGGGCTGTGCACACGTGACATCCACGGGAACGTGGGTGAAGGGGAGAATTCCCTCAACAGGGCTTCTCCTGGGGAGAGAGCAGAGGCCCCTGTGAGCGGACTCTCTCCTGGCAGAACACAGAGGGCCCTTGGCACAGACTTGGCTCTCCCACTGCTGGGCTTCTCTTGGGTTGAAGTGCTTTTCAGACACGTGCTGGGGGTCTGTAAGGAGGGAACCATCCCTTTCAAAGATCTCAGGTTGCCCCTTCCCTCCAATTCCCAGGGAGGCCTGCCAGGGTTACCCACTGTTTACATATTCACCATGATGAGGAATTTCACCAGAGCCTCACAGATCAGCCCAGGGTGCGGGTCTCTCGTGGGAGGCACATGTGGAAAGGGAACCCCACTTGTGGCTGGGGATGCTGGCCTCCTTTGTCACTCCGTCACGAGAGGCAGGGTCCTTGTCCCTGTCTTCAGGTGTGGCACATACCCCATGACCTGAGTCATCCCTGTTTCCCATCCCATCATCTCCCAAGTTTCCTCCCTTCCCTCCCCTTTGACAGGGACTATCTGCTCCCTCCTCACCACCCTCGCTGTTCACCGCACACCTCTTAGGGATCCAGGGCCCTGGGCAACTCCTGTCACAGTGTGGGTGAGCCTGTTTCCTCTCGCCGTCTGCTAATGACCGCGAGGTACCTGGCCCAAGATGTCCGGTTCCCAGCTCTCAGGCCGAGTTCAGTGCTTGCCTGGTCAGGGTGAGTTCAGGGCCCTGCAGGTGATCCACAGCTCAGTGAGGGTGAGGCACCCAGTAGGAAGTCACAGCAGGTGGTTTAACCCATTCCTCTGAAGGGGATGCATTAGGCTGTTTGCCAACCCTTCTGCTTCCCTCTGTTTGTGCTACTGGAGTCACAGGAGATCCTTTAATAGATGGAGGCATTTCCAGACAAGAGGACACTGTGGCCGAAGCCACAGGGCTGCCCGGGACAGGTCCAGTGAAGTTAGAGGACAATAGTGTTCGGGAATGCACGTCGAAAACGTGAGAAGAAAGATGAGGGGAGCCTGCCCTGCCTTCAGCAGAACCAAACTCACCTCCAAGGAGAAGAAAAACGCAGGAACATTCATTTCCTGTTTTTATTGTTGGTTACTTCGTGACCTTCCTTTGAAAGCTGCTGTTGTAGAAAGCTGGTTGTCATGGAAACAGGGAGTGCTGAGCAGGGAATAGGTACACAATGCATTTCTTTGTCCGGTCCAGATGATGCCTTTAGCCTCTGCTTTGACGTGTGAATTTATGTGAGGAATTAAATATTAACTGGAGGTACTGCCCTAGAGAGAGGCAAACGAAGGAGAGGAAGGATGCTGGCCACCTGGGCAAAGCAGAGGCAAAGCTTTGGGCCTCACCTGACCGGCACTAGCCCCCTGTTCGGAGTGGCCATGTTAGAGGAAATCTGCCCCTACACCCCGACATGTCCCATAAAATAGTGCCACAGACTATTTGATGATGATTCTGAGTGTGGGCACTAGAAGCCTCTGAGGAGTGTCCCAAACAGAGAGTGATTTCCCCCGAAGAGCTCTTGTCTTTTGTCCCTGAAACAGCCATGGGGCCATGACCTTGGGTGTCTCTGCAGTACAAGTGCTGTGTACAAGAGTGGGCTAAGTGTCTCTATTTCTCCCCTTGAGCTGGTGTTCATTAGGTTTTCTTTTTCTGACTCTCAGAAAATGAGTTCCGGGGTGAGCTTCTGAGTCAGAGGTGGACACACGGAGACAAGGCCGACAACTGTAGGACCCCGAGACTCTTCCTAGGTGGACGCGGCAAGGTAAGGCACTCGGGGGGCAGCCCCTGGGTCTGGGCCCCTGGGTCTTGGCAAGAATCCTTCTAACTCCTCAGCGTGAAGTGTGGAGGTGACTTTTGGTCTAGTTGTTATCAGTCCAGCTTAGGCGAAGAGTAAGTGGGGGCTAGGACCATCGATGATCTGGACACTTTAACATTAAAGGAAGGCAGGTGACTCCGAGTAGGCTAAAACTAAAATGTGACAGCAGGTCCTGCCTGCCAAGTCTCTGCCCTCAGGCCCCATCACACGCGCCTCTCCAGGCACACTAGTCCATGCTCTCTGTTCTCCCTGGGCAGCCTTTGCCGCAGGAACTCCTGAGGTCTGCTGGCTTGGTTTACTGCCATCTTCCCAAATGGGGCCTGTGGTGCCCTGCTCATACCTGCCTGGATCTGGCTGGTGGAGGTGGCCTGGAATCTCCACTTCTCAGTGGTGCTCCAAGCCCAAATATCACATGCTCTTACAGCTGCACTAAGCCTGTGATTCTGGATGTCCTTGCTTCCCACGACGTGCTCTGGCAAAGCCAGGTCCCCAGGCTCAGTTCAGTTCAGTCGCTCAGTCGTGTCCGACTCTTTGCGTTGCTTGCCTGGTCAGGGTGAGTTCAGGGCCCTGCAGGTGATCCACAGCTCAGTGAGGGTGAGGCACCCAGTAGGAAGTCACAGCAGGTGGTTTAACCCATTCCTCTGAAGGGGATGCATTAGGCTGTTTGCCAACCCTTCTGCTTCCCTCTGTTTGTGCTACTGGAGTCACAGGAGATCCTTTAATAGATGGAGGCATTTCCAGACAAGAGGACACTGTGGCCGAAGCCACAGGGCTGCCCGGGACAGGTCCAGTGAAGTTAGAGGACAATAGTGTTCGGGAATGCACGTCGAAAACGTGAGAAGAAAGATGAGGGGAGCCTGCCCTGCCTTCAGCAGAACCAAACTCACCTCCAAGGAGAAGAAAAACGCAGGAACATTCATTTCCTGTTTTTATTGTTGGTTACTTCGTGACCTTCCTTTGAAAGCTGCTGTTGTAGAAAGCTGGTTGTCATGGAAACAGGGAGTGCCGAGCAGGGAATAGGTACACAATGCATTTCTTTGTCCGGTCCAGATGATGCCTTTAGCCTCTGCTTTGACGTGTGAATTTATGTGAGGAATTAAATATTAACTGGAGGTACTGCCCTAGAGAGAGGCAAACAGAAGGAGAGGAAGGATGCTGGCCACCTGGGCAAAGCAGAGGCAAAGCTTTGGGCCTCACCTGACCGGCACTAGCCCCCTGTTCGGAGTGGCCATGTTAGAGGAAATCTGCCCCTACACCCCGACATGTCCCATAAAATAGTGCCACAGACTATTTGATGATGATTCTGAGTGTGGGCACTAGAAGCCTCTGAGGAGTGTCCCAAACAGAGAGTGATTTCCCCCGAAGAGCTCTTGTCTTTTGTCCCTGAAACAGCCATGGGGCCATGACCTTGGGTGTCTCTGCAGTACAAGTGCTGTGTACAAGAGTGGGCTAAGTGTCTCTATTTCTCCCCTTGAGCTGGTGTTCATTAGGTTTTCTTTTTCTGACTCTCAGAAAATGAGTTCCGGGGTGAGCTTCTGAGTCAGAGGTGGACACACGGAGACAAGGCCGACAACTGTAGGACCCCGAGACTCTTCCTAGGTGGACGCGGCAAGGTAAGGCACTCGGGGGGCAGCCCCTGGGTCTGGGCCCCTGGGTCTTGGCAAGAATCCTTCTAACTCCTCAGCGTGAAGTGTGGAGGTGACTTTTGGTCTAGTTGTTATCAGTCCAGCTTAGGCGAAGAGTAAGTGGGGGCTAGGACCATCGATGATCTGGACACTTTAACATTAAAGGAAGGCAGGTGACTCCGAGTAGGCTAAAACTAAAATGTGACAGCAGGTCCTGCCTGCCAAGTCTCTGCCCTCAGGCCCCATCACACGCGCCTCTCCAGGCACACTAGTCCATGCTCTCTGTTCTCCCTGGGCAGCCTTTGCCGCAGGAACTCCTGAGGTCTGCTGGCTTGGTTTACTGCCATCTTCCCAAATGGGGCCTGTGGTGCCCTGCTCATACCTGCCTGGATCTGGCTGGTGGAGGTGGCCTGGAATCTCCACTTCTCAGTGGTGCTCCAAGCCCAAATATCACATGCTCTTACAGCTGCACTAAGCCTGTGATTCTGGATGTCCTTGCTTCCCACGACGTGCTCTGGCAAAGCCAGGTCCCCAGGCTCAGTTCAGTTCAGTCGCTCAGTCGGTCCGACTCTTTGCGACCCCATGAATCGCAGCATGCCAGGCCTCCCTGTCCATCACCAACTCCTGGAGTTTACTCAGACTCACGTCCATCGAGTCAGTGATGCCATCCAGCCATCTCATCCTCTGTCGTCCCTTTCTTCTCCTGCCCTCAATCCCTCCCAGCATCAAAGTCTTTTCCAATGAGTCAACTCTTCGCATGAGGTGGCCAAAGTACTGGAGTTTCAGCTTTAGCATCATTCCTTCCAAAGAAATCCCAGAGCTGATCTCCTTCAGAATGGAGTGGTTGGATCTCCTTGCAGTCAGGCTCAGGTGACCCTCAAAGATGGAAGTGGGGTGACAAGAGGCTTGGTGAGCATCCCTTCCCAGATCTCAGATTCCGACTTCTCGTATACTCTGACATGAACATACTCTTATCAAGGATCCAAGCCATGACCCAGAGCATGGCCACCAAGAAGGGGTGGGCCAGAATACAGATGGGCAGGGCTGTGAAGTTTGAAGTGGCAACCTCTTTTGAGGGTGCTTGTATTTTTCTCTTAAAGCCCAACACTTTCCTCCTGAATCTGGGGACTGAAATGTACAGGGATGGGTCTGTCTTCGCAGTGCCTCAGGCTCCTCCACTCACACTTTTATCCCTTTGTGACCATCAGTGCTTTGCTGAACCATGTTTGAGTCTGGTGCAAAAGGAAAAGCCAGGAATGCCGGCGCAGTCTTTATTTAAATCTTTGTTCTTTTGTTCCTCATGGAATATTTGCATTGGTTTAGATATTCTAATGAATAAATAAATAATTTTTTAAAATAGGTATTTAAAAAAGCAAATGTTTTTAGAAACGATCACAGGCATTTATGTTCACCAATCTATGGAATATCAATTTGGAAGACATCATAATTGGTTACTTTCTCAGTTTTCACTAGAAATTAAGGTTTTTAAGAGTTGAGGACTCTATAATTTAAATACGTAATTAGGGAAGAATTTCAGTATATAGTAGGAAAGTAGGATGTGTGTTTTCAGTGAACAAGGTATGAGAATGGAATTGCGTTTTATTAGGGGAAAGATGGAGAAGGCACTGGCAACCCATTCTAGTACTCTTGCCTGGAAGATACCATGGACGGAGGAGCCTGGTAGGCTACAGTCCATGGGGTCGCGAAGAGTCTGACACGATTGAGCGACTTCACTGTCACTTTTCACTTTTATGCATTGGAGAAGGAAATGACAACCCACTCCAGTGTTCTTGCCTGGAAAATCCCAGGGACGGCAGAGTCGCATAGTTGCCATCTATGGGGTCGCACAGAGTCGGACACGACTTAAGCGACTTAGCAGTAGCAGCAGATGTTCTAAAATGCTGCCTTAAAATTGTTATCTAACTTGATCACTTAGTTTTGTTTTCCCCTTAAATTTGCATCTGACTGAATGTGGCACTTGCCTCACTCATCCAGTGATCACATCGCACTCATTCAGACATCACCTGACCAAGAAGCTCCTTGATTTGAGGCCAGGGGCTTGGGGTGCTTTGTGTCCATAGTGGTTGGTGCTGTGGATGTGATGGGTAGGAAGGCTGCACTTGCCTATGGCTCAGGTGTGACAAGACTGGAGGGTGTGGGACCTGCTGGGATAAAGCTCAGTGGTCGTGCTCAGCTTCTCCTCCAGGGCCAGTGTTTCACAGCTGCTCCATTATGGCCATTTCCTCTAGTTTGGGCAGATAAGGCCCTAGTTACTGCTCTGAGCAGAGAAGCTAAGACCAAGAGTGGGCCAGAGAAGGAGGGACTGTGGGGCTGGCGCCAGGGGCACCGTCTGACTGAGGAGGTGGAGAAGGGGTGGGGGCACAAGAGGGCAGAACACATACAACAGAGGCCTGGCCTGAGAAGGAAGTGGGGACCTGAGGAGCTCGTGCCTGGAAACGTCCTGGGTGGGAGGCAGTCATAGCTGCCTGGACTCTGAGTTCAGCACCAGGCATGTGGACAGCTCATAGGTGGGTGTGGAAGTGGCTGATAGAATTATGTTGTTGTGTGCTTGTGAAAGTGCTGGGCATTGGGCTTTTTTTCTTTCCAACTTAAGGAGAAAAGGGTAGGTATTGGTTAACCGCTTCTTGACCTTGAAGAATGAAGTATTTGGGCCCCAGATTATGGGTGTTCAATGGATGGCTAGGGATATGCAACCCCGGAGCATAGTGAATGCATGGGTGCTCAGCAGCGCCTCCTTACTGCCTCCCCTACTGGACGCTCCTGACAGGAAGGGGTAGCACTGGGTGTGCCCTCTGACCGACCTCATTGGATGTGGCTAGATTGCTACCCCTCAGAAGTTGGCAATTCCATTTATGTTGAAGTTTTAAATAGATGGGCCCAGACAAGGCTGCTTTATCAGGATGTCTATTACATAGCTATAATTTTAATGTAGGGGTTACAGTGAGCCACAATTTCATGCTTAGAGATGTCAGGAGAGTCCCTCCCAAGATGAGTATTAAATAATTCTCCATGGGGTGTCCTTTCTACAACCCAAGGAGAGGGCTGGTCTATGCAGCTGCTTATGGATTGAACAATGGGTGGAGTGTCAGAGAATTTCAGAAACACATTGGGATGTTCCCAAGGGAGGGACACCGATAGGAACCAGAGAGGTGCTGTGGCAGTTGTCAGGAGGTGCAGGGGTGTGCCTGTGTGGTTTAGCCTCAGCTGACCAAGAATGGAGAGCATGTATGATGTGTGCTGAAGGGAAGGTCCCTGAGACAGTAGGACTTCTCGAAGCAGAAGGCAGCTCTTGCGGCTGCCTGGGCTGGGGGCTGGGGAGGATCCTGCTGGAAGGCTTGGTGGGGAGAGGGAGGAAGGGACATACTTGACAGCTGCTCTTATGTCCTTAGGGGAGCGTCTGCCCAGATGTGGGAATGTGGATATGCTCAGGATTCTGACCCCAGGCTATGCAATGGTGATGTGCCTGCTGGAGGCGCTCTTGGCTGTGCACACGGGACCAGATCGTGTCCTCCTCTGCCCACTCCTTCCCCCACATCCCTTGGTTTCATTCAGTTAGGTATCTCTACCTCCTCGATGCAAAGTCATCCCTTCCTTCTAGGCAGGTTGTTTGTCTCGGGAGTCAGCAGAATTCCTTGTTTGGGTCTTCCCAGAGGAAAAAGGACTCTGTCACTCAAATAATCTTGTATGTTTAAAAAGTTGTCCCAAGTTCATTCTAATTCCCCAGTTTTGCAGGCTTTTGGATGTGTTCTAAGTAAAATGGAACGTGGCCTGTTTCCTCCACCCCAGGGCCAGCGTGGGTGCTCTGTGGCCTCAGGAGCCTGGACTCTCCTGTGACTCAGGGCTCTGGTTTCTGCTTTAATGGTCTTGGCCACCTTCCCCAGCTCCAGGATCTCAGTGGACATTTCTGATTGTCCCCATTTGTCTGTCTGTCTGCCTGTTTGTCTGACCTTACATAATACACCCTGAGCAGTGAATGAGGTCTCTGCAGGGAGACACTGACCTCAAAAACATGAACCAGTGAGCTTATTTCAGATGGAGATGAGCAGGCACAGAGGGAGAGTGAGAGGGGGGTGTGAAGAAGGAGGGCACAGGCCTGACCCCCAAGAGGTGCTGGCCACACAGGGGTGCACCTTCTCTGTGGGTCAGAGGTACTCGCTTCTTGAGGCCTCCATCCCTGAAATGTCCTCAGGTCATTGCTGATCCATGGGGCCTCCCAACCCCTGCCCAGGCTCATGGCTGAGCAGCTCCTTCCTCTTGACATCCCCCCTTCCCTGGAGTGAGACACCTGGTGCCTCAGGTCCCATAGCTGGTGCTGTTCAGGCCAGGGCCCCCTGCAGGGACGGGAGAGGCAGGTGATGTCCAGGGCTACACAGGGCCAGGCTCCAGCATGGAGTCTGTCGTCCAGCCCTTAACTGTGTGCACATGGGCAGGGTCATGGTTCAGGGTGGAGAGATGGGAAGCTCTTCAGTTGTGAAGGCCTGGGAAGAACCAGGAAGAAAAGAGATTGAAAGAGAGAGAGTCAGAGAGAGACAGAGACAGACAGACAGAGGGATGGGGGAGGCACCCCTCTAGAAACCACCACCAGGTCCCTGAACTAGGCAGGGGGTGGGCAGACCCTCTGGGGAAAAGTGAAGTTCGGTGCAGTGCCTTCTGGGCCTGGCTGGATGTTCCTGGGGGAGAGCCCATGCTGTCCTGTGTGTTCCTGGAGTCCTCACAATCACAGCCTGAGAAGCTGCTGGTTCAAGGTCACTCAACACAACCTTGGTCCCAGAGTGTGTAAACGTCCAGCTCGGGGAACTCAGGTTTGGCAAGGGTGCCGCGGAACAGGTCTGAAAGGGGCTAGTCATGTGAGAGCTGTTTACATTTAAGAAGAGCTTACATGGTTTACTAAAATATACAAAGCAAGGGACTTCCCTGGTGGTCCAGTGGTTAAGACTTAAGGCTTCCACTGCAAGAGATACAGGTTTGATCCTCACTTGGGGAACTAAGATCCCAGGTGCCACATGGCACAGCCAAAAAAATTAAAACAAGAAAACAAACAAACAGAACCAAGCATCGCCACTCTCTTGAGACCACCTCGTGACACAATAAGGCAGGTTCAGAGGAAGGACAAAGAAACCGTTCTTGCTGGTCAAGAGATGTGGCTAGTGCTAGTGTTTGTAGATTGTTTTTCTGTAGTTTTCCTACTGAAGCCAGAATGACTGAAGTATTAACCAGAGCAAAGAGTGGGTTTGGGGAGCGCAGGGCAGCTGTGGACAGGCAGCCCATGGCAGACAGCGCAGACCTGTCCTTGAGAGGCCTCTGGCCCCTTGTGGGGGACGTATAGGCTGCTTGGCCGGGACAGGGGCCTTTCACCCTCCAGGCAGGAGGCCACTTAGCTACGTGAGGGCTTTTCAGAAACAGGCATAGTTGGTTTGTTCTTGGAACAGGGGAAGAATTTTCAAAAATAAATCAGTGAAAAATTGGGAAGTGTTTCATTGTCTTAGCCTATCTTCCCGTGTGGCAGAGGTGGTGCAGTCAGCAGGCTGAGCAGTGCTGCCCACCGACATGTGGGCACGTGGGTGCTGCGGGCCAGAGGACATGGACAGTCGCCCTTAGAGGAGGAAAGCAGGGTAAGCCCAGTGGAGCTAGTCAAATAGTTCAGAAATCAAGTTTACCTGCTTGCGCATCGATGTGGCTTCTGGTTCTTAGAGCTGATGCTCATGTTGAAAAGCTAACCCTAGTTCTTCCTCCCTTAGTTCAGTTTTTTTCCCTTTTACATCAAAACTCTGTGCACTGAGGAGAACTTCTCACTTATTGACCATTTGATGCAGATAAATTGCAAATGGAAAGGTGCTTGGTGAAATGAATGGCACAGCTGTCAGCTCGCCGACGTGAGCTCCCAGTGTGAGAGCGGCCCGCACGCATCCTGCAGCCCTCTCCATTTTGTGCTCTTTGAATAATTTATCTGCAGGAAATCCAAATTGCCAAGGCCCACTTTAACCCAGCAGAATGCTTGCCAATTTCCTTGGGAAAACTGAAAAAAAGAGGTGTAGATTGCATTTCGGCTGAGAGTGACTGGGCAATCAGAGCTCGGCCCCTTTGTGCCGCTGCATCGGAAGCCACTGCGCCGGGCTCGCGCAGACGACATTTGAAGGCTCATAAATGTAATGAAGTCCCTTTGACACCTGCTCCTCTCTTCACTTTAAATGTGAGCCATTGGTCCATGGGGAACCTCCGCTTTAAAAATAGAAATTATAGTAATTGTCTTCCGTGCTGTCGGGAGGCTGTAAATGCACGGCTCTCAGCTCTACTGCTGGCAATCGACGGCTGCAAGGATTACCCCAGGTCGTGATTTTTTTGTCCTTAATAAATCACATGTATGCTCGTGCTGCTTGGGGGCAGGGGGGCTCACTTTGCAAGTTTCAACTTATGAACTGAGGGGTCCATGGGAAGGGTCCCCCTCTTTCTGCCTGGGTGGGACCTTAGATGCTGGACCTGAGTTGGTTTCTGGGGGACAAATTCCCTCTCTGCTGCTCCTTTCTGGGCATCTGGCTTTGCTCTGATGGCCATGCAGTGCAGGAGGGTGGGGGCAGCTTCCCTCCCCTTCCTGGCCACAGGGCACACCTGCTGGGTAAAGGCCCCTCCTACCTCCTGCCCAGACCCAGGCTGAGGATTCTCTGTGATGGCCTGTCCCCTGGGGGTATCCCTCCCCTCCCAGGGTTCTGCCTCCACTCCCTGAAGGACAGTGTGGGCAGCATTCCCATGGAAGTGGGTCTGGGGCAGAGAATGGGGGAGGGCGGCGGGAGCTCTGATTGGCTCAGGCAGGTGGTTGGGAGACACTAGGGTCTAGATTATGTAGGGCACCAACCCCCCTTGGGGGCTCCACTCACTCTTTCCTGGGGGGGTGACCTGCAGGTTGGGTCCAGATGACCCCTCAGCCTGCACTCCTACCCCAGCCTGGCTCTCACCCTGACTCCTTCCCACTCCCAGTGCCAGTGCCGTGGCACATGGCTGATCAAACTCAGATGAGCCATGAGTCCAGGAGATGTACAGGCTCTCTAAGAGTTAGCACTAAACAAAACAGCGCTGGAGCCAGACGATGGCGTAGGCCACACTGCAGACACAGGGGTGGTTCTGCTGGGTCCTGTTAACAACGCGGTTGTTTTTACTTGCAGATGAGCTTAGAAAATGATGAAAAGAGAGCTCGTACAAGATCCAAGGCCCTCCGAGGTGAGTGCTGTCCTCCCCTCCCAGCTGACTCTGGCCAAGAGTGCCAGGTCCTGAAGCTATAAATGCCACTCTCAGCAGCTGTCCTCAGGAGAATAGAGTCCTGGAGCAGTGCCTCGGCCCTGGGATGCGCCTCCCCTGCTCTGGGCATCTGGGGCTTCAGGTACCTGGTGGCTTCAGGCCTCAGCCTTGGGCTGCCTAAGAGGGCTACCAGGGAGGCTTTAGGCCCAGAAGCACCTGCTGGGGTGGAAATGAGGAGCAGACCCAGCTCTCCAGAGGGGGAAGCAAAGCTGCGTTAGACCTGCTCTGTTTGGAAAAGAAAGGCTGCCAGCCTTGCATCACCAGTCTCTCTGCTCCCAGGATATTAATCTTGGTGCTGGAGGGGGTGGGGATGTCGTCGGTTGAACTGGCAGTGGGGTGGGGAGAGGGGCTGAGGCCCTTCTTGCTCTGCAGGGATCGAGCCCTGACCCCTTGGCCAGCCTCATCCCCCAGTACCACGGGGAACATGCTGCTCCTGTGTATGGGTGGCCCTCAAGGAGGGGCCGGGCACCCTGAGCTTCCTGTGTCTGTCGGTCAGACTCCTGAAGTTTTCGCTCCAGTGGCCCATCCCTGAGGGGCCAGTTTCTTGGGCCACCTTCTCTGTCCAGCTTTATCTGCTGGGGGGTTTCTGACCAGACACTGACTTCTACGTGAAATTTGAGAAAGAGACCCTGTCCTGCCTGGACGGCCCACAAAGCCTGTCTTGTGTGAGGCCTCTGTGAGTCTATAAATCCAGGAGCCCCCAGGGAGAGTCTGGCAGGGGCACCGGCTTGGGGGACTGTGGATTCACTAGACCCCAGAGGATATTCCAGGAGGCTGGGGAACGTGGGGTTCAGGTCTCAGGGGGATTGCCTCCACGCTTCAGCCCACTTGTGCTGTAGGACAATGTGCCTTTTTCAATGCTACTTGCACACAAGTTCCCTGTTTCTCCTTCTCTCACTCAGCTCCCCTGGAGCCCACAGGAGCCGACCTCAGGTAAGATGTGATGCTCGCCGGTGACCCACTTTGCCTTAAATGGCCCGCTGGGCACTTGAAATTAACCAGTTGCCCCTGAGCCCTCTGCTTTCTGTGACAAGGCACCTTCCCTCCTGGCCTGTGTCTAGCTGTCCTCACCCTGCCTTGTCCTCTCGCCCCGCATCCTGGTACCACCGTGCAGCGAGCCTTGCACAGCGGCACAGAGGTGCTGACAGCTGGTCCCTGGGACCTCCTGGCACCGTGGTCCTCAGCCAGCAACAAGGTGCTGTCTTAGTGGCTCCTTGGCCAGAGAAGAGGGTCCAGCTGCCCCACGCCCGAGTCTTCCACTGGACTGAGAGCAGCCATGGCCTGCGTGTCGGCTGAGCTCTGTGACTTTCCAGATCCCGGGCCGGTCTCACGGGGCACATCCTGAGCAGGAGGGAGAGAGAGGCACCGGGCTTTGCTGGTTGAAGCAGGAGGGGCCAGCCCTCTTCCTTGGAGGTAGCCTTCCCTGTTGCAGGCGTCTGTCCTGGGCTTGGCTAAGGCTTTGTGTGTGGGGCGTGGGAAGGGGCTTGGGGAGGCCAGAGAGACCACACCCCATCCCTCCACAGCGTCTGCGTGTTAGGACACCCAGCACCACCCACTTGCCCTTTGGACCAGAGGTTCTGTGCATCTAGGCTCTTCCTCGGGTCTCCTCGCCAACCCTGGGCTGTTTTGCCCAGGCAGAGCTCCAGTGAACAGTGTCCAGTGAGTGGCCAATAATACCAGCCTCCCACACGCCCTGTTTTCTGAAGAGGGGTCGTGCCGACGCATCTGGGTCAGAGCACTAGAGAAGGAAGGGAGGGCCCCAGTGTACCTGGTCCAGTTTTATAAACATCCTGGGATCTGGGGCCAGACTTCAACTTGTGACTGAGCTAACCTGCCCAAGGCCACTTGGAGGGATAGAGGGACTCTGAGTGCTCCCTCCTGCCCCCTGGGGCTGCTCTACCCATGCGGTGGGGTCAGGGGTGATACCCACACCCTGATGGCAGGTCTGTGGGCTTCCATACTGGTGGCTGGAGACAGAGAGCTTTCTAGACACTGAGGGAGGGGCTGCTCTTCTGTGGGGCCACTGCCCCTGCCTGGAGTGACTCTCTCCACGGAGCTGCGCGGGCCTAGGGCATCGGCCATGTCAATATTCTCAGGGGTGAGGTCTCTCACTGGACAGTGAGCACAGCTGGGGCTGGCCCATCTTATTCTTAACCAGGCAGTAGTCAAGTGGTTGGCCTTTGCCAGTCAGGAATATGAGGACCCCAAACATGCCACATGTCTCTAGCCTCTGAGGCTGAAATGTGGAGGCGGGAGGGCAGAGGGCCTGGGAGGAGAGCTCAGAGCCCCGCGGGTGGTAGAAGCTGCAGGGGCTGTACCCTGCCGTCTGAGCTCAGGGACTCTCATGGAAGCACCGGCTAGGGGTGGTGTGGCCCCACGTGTGAAGTGGAGAAACTGAGGCTCAGAGTATAACAGTTCACGCAGTCAGAAGCGTTGAATCACATACCCT
>SJXQ01000589.1:534376-574603 GCA_006408695.1 Aepyceros melampus | reverse complement strand
GGGGTGGGTGGGGACAGAAGTCAAGCCAGGCCCCTGGGAGCTGCCTGGAGGGTCGGGGCCTGTGGGTGAGCTCCTGGAGGAACTCTGCGTGGTGCTCGGAGCAGCACAGGCTGGAGAGCAGGTCTCCCAGAGGACGCGCTGCTCCCCTGGGGCCATGAGATGTTCACCTGAGGACCTCCTGGGGATAGCAAGGGGGAGGAGGCTGTGCACAGGACTTGAGCTTCAGTAACAGCAGTTACGTTTGGCAGCAGATACTGTAAGGGAGGAAGTTAGAAAGGCAAACCAAAGGGCTAGGTTTCTCTTGAAACTTTGAAGCCAAAGTGACCCCAAAACAGATTCGTTTTGAAATCTGTGTACACAACCAGCATAATGGATTGTGTGACCATCCGGGTTTTGTCCACTTTTGTTGATCTCGTGGTCTCACCCTGTTTACTTGGTAAGGGTGAGACCCGTATGCAGTCTGATGGGGAAACTGGGGAGAAATGTTCTAGCGACAAATGTTCTCAGCAATCCTTCCCATTTCGAAGAATCGATGCTCAGAGGAAAACGGCTCCTCTGTGCTAAGGAGCCATATGTGGTCCACCTGGAGTTTGCCTCTCAGGCCTGAGCAATGCACTGAGATTGTGTGTTCAGCCCGTGGGCAGGGACAGGTGCTGCAAGCTGGACTCCTCCTCTGGGCACACCAGGTCCTGTGGTGAGACAAGCAGATGAGCCCCCATTCTGGCGGAGCCTTTGTGGTGAGTGCTGGCACAGGGAGAATGACCCGTGGAGCAGACTCACCCCTGGGATGGCAAAGGAATGCTTTCAGAATCACCTGATGGGAGGATGGGTCGCAGGGAAGCTGTCCCCGTGGGACTCAATCTGTGGACGAGGGACTTGAGCCTGCAGAGCCAGACCCTGGGGGCGCCCTCCCCCACCATAGTGGCCCCCTCCTCTGCTCAAGCAGAGACCCCGGGAGCAGCTTGTCTCACATCGTGGTTGCTAGGACACAAGCCAGGACGGTGCAGGACTCTCAGCTGCCCCCTCCCACCCGTAGCCCGTCAGTTCTTGCTCTGATTGGAGGCGAGTCCCTGAGAGAAGATGAGAGGTCTGTTGGCCTTTCCCTTTGTGCCAGTGGAGAACTAGTAGACCCTGTCCCTTGTCTCTGTGGACTCATCTGCTGTCCCACAGCTGCGGAAGGCTGGATAGGAGTGAAGGAACTGGGCGGGCCCCTCTCGGAGCACCCTTGGGGTGTCTCCCTCTTCCATGAGAGACGCCTATCTGTCCTGCCTGCGGCCCGGTTCCCAGCCCGCCTGTCTTCACCTGAGGGCCTTCTCCTTGAGCCACCAGCTAGCTCCCACTAAGGGGACAGACAGGAGTAGGGAGCCCTCTACCTGCCTCCAGGGGCCGGAGAGAATCCAGTCCCTTAGAGGACTTCTGCTGGGATGGGCTCCTCTGCCTTGGCCTGAGACCTACTGTCTATGTTCAGAGCCCCCTCGGCCGTTGCCTGAGCCCACTCAGTGCTAACTGAGGGCAGGCCCTCCGGGACTGCCTCTGCCACACTTGGAGCCAGGTTGGGAAGTCGGAGGAGGGCTCAGCAGGGTCCCCCATGCTGAGGGGCTAGGCTTCAGAGGCCTGGACCAGAGCTGGTGCTTCACCCTGCCCTCTGGCCCCAGGCACATGGAGGGCACCCTACAAGCACAGGTGACCTGCTGGCACTGCACCCTGAGGCCCTGACTGGCCTTACTTCACTTTCCACGGGTGCTCTCTTGGCTGCCACATAGGGAGCAGTTTCTTCCGCTTCCTCTCCCAGAGCGCCCCTTGGCAGCTCAGCACACGTGGGCGCACGCCTGGCCTGCTGCCCTGGGAGGAGCTGGCCCTCGCGGCTGGAAGCCAGGCGCTTCTGAACTGGGGGGCGGAGGTGTGGCTTTGAGCAGGTGATGTGTTTGGGGGTCGTGCCAGTACCACAGCAGCTGGCACCTAATTGCCTGATTAACTCTGATTAATCACTAATTGGGACCTCAGCTTCAAATCCCCAACAACAAGGAGCTTTTGTGGAGTCTTAACGCTAGTACTTGAGAAAGTGGCAGCAAGTGTGGGGCATGGATTTCAGAATGAGAGGCCGTGGGCGGCAGAAGTCCTCTGAGTCTGGAAAGGAAACGCACAGTAAAGTCAGCATGCTCCCCTCGCCCCTCTCCTTTCCTCTTCCTCTCCACCCTGTCTCCTTCTGTCTTCTCCTTTTAAATGCCAGGAGATCAGCCTCAGTGGCGCCATCATGGGGGACTGCAGGGTGTGTCCCCTGCAGAGACCCTGGCTCTCCCAAAGGCTGTCGCTGAGCTGGGGGACAGGGCTCTCTCTGCTTGAACAGACCGTTCTGTTTCTCAGTGGTCCAGCAGCCAGGGTGGCCTGCCAGCCGGTGGGGCCCCATAGTCCTCTGTAGTCAAGTGGGTGATCAGTGTGTCTGGACAGAGGCCACAGTGGTGTACTCTTCTGGGCCCCAGGAGCCCACAGGTGTCAGTGGCCACACAACTTTCTTTCGTTGGCTCCGGGAGAGCCTGATCGGAGGTAGGGGCTCAGACCTGGTGATGACAAGCTTGTCCATCCTTGGATTTGGGGACACCTTGGAGTGACCCCTCCCAGGAGGAGCTGGGGCTCCCCCTCCTCCCACCACGGCCTCTCCATCTCGCCAGCATCCATCTGCTGCTCCACAACAAGGGTGATGTCAGCTCCTTGCTGTCCTGGTTCCTTGCACATGCCCCCAAGCCCACAGGACACTGGCCTTGGGTGCTTCACAGTCCTGGGGAGCTGACTCGCAGGGAAATGGGTGGGGTGGGCCGAGCCCTGATGAGCGGGTCCCAGAGTCTGGTTGGTGGAGAGATAGAAGTTGTGGAAGGAGCAGGACTGTTGGGCTCTCGCCTCTGTCCCCTGGGGTACAAGCTGCTGGAGGCCAGGCATCATCCTCCCAGCCCCCGACCCCTGAGGTATCATGGCAGCTCCTGGGTCGTCTGCCCTCATGGCTTCACCTCCCTCCAGCAGGCTGCAGGTTCTGGAGTGGGGTCTTTGCCACCACACCGTGCCTACCTCCAGCGGGATCCTGTGACTTAGGTCAAGGCTGCGTGTTGTGGAGTTGTTCCTGTCTGTGGGCGCCGCCTCAGTGAGCCAGCATAGGGCAGTCTTGGCCGGGCCTCACAGCCTCGTGAAGGCCACGGAGAATCCCACGTTTGTGCTTTGCCCGTGGGCCAGACTCAGGTGCCGGTTCCAGGAGCACCTCGAGGACCCTGCTCCCCAGGCCCTGAAAACCTGGTGGTGGCTTGCCTGCAGTGGGGAGACTCATCGTGGACAAAGGAATCCTGCCTTGATCTCATACACACAGAGATTTAATTAAACACACTCGTGAAACTGTAACGAGCCATTCATTTATTTAAATGGGGTGAGTTATTTCATTAATTTTTTGCAAACTGTAAGCAGCTGTCTTAAGATGAACTGTTTGGAGACAATCTTCTACTCCCCGGGGGGACGGTGTGGGGTGGGCCCTGAGATTCTGACCCTGTCCCCATGCCACACGGGGCCATCCTCAGGTGACTGCTCCTGCTTGTCTACCCCCAGCTGTCCCACCCCCGGATGCACAGGCTCGGGGCATATCCGTGGCAAGTACTCCAGGCACCGAAGGTGAGGAGCTGGCGGGCCTTCAAAGGGTTCCTGGGAAAGAGGTTGGGCTGTGGGGGGTGGAGCTCCTCTCCTGCTCTGCGACCCTCTGTGGGTCTAGAGCTGTCCCCATCTGCTCTGGGCTGATGAGCTCCGGTGGCCTCCCGTGCAACCCCGAGCCTTTCTGGGTGTCTCCCCAGTGGGGTTGCTCTGAGGCTGGAGGAGGCCTTGTGGGCAAACCCAGAACAGAGCCAGCACATGGTGGGTGACTGTTTTCACTGCTGTCCTCCTGGGAGTCCCAGGGTCCCACTGGCACTCAGGGGCCTCTGACTGTGGTGCCTGGTTCAAGGGGTGGATGAAGGTGGGAAGGGTCTGGAGGTGGAAAAGGAAGGCCTGGGTGCTCCTGGGGCAGTGGGCATACGGCAGAGTAGCCTGGGCTGGCCCCCATCCCCAGCCATCCCAGAGCAGGTGACTCTGGCATGGACAGGACCCCCCGAGGTTAGGGGTCCCCAGACAAGCAGGAAGTGAAATTTAAAACACAATCTGGTGCTTTTTAATGTGACACTTACTGTAAAATTTTGAACACATCGATCTGCCAGTCTTGCTTTTGGATTTTGGTGGAGGGAGGTGATGAGAGGCAAAGAGAACTTTTCAGGATAGGGGAAGTGCTGCAGAGGGTGAAGGGTTGGGGGACTGGGAGATGCTGATGGCGAGGGCCCGGCCTCCTCCCTCCCAGTTTGCAGAGCTGCCCTCTGGCCAAGAAGAGGAAGCTAGAGGGCCCCGAGGCCGAGCACCTGGGGTCCAAGCGGAAGGCACCCCCACTGAAGCTGGCTCTGGACGAGGGCTACGGCGTGGACAGCGACGGCAGCGAGGACACTGAGGTGAAGGACGCCTCTGTTTCCGATGAATCGGAAGGAACTGTGGAGGAGAACGAGGCCGAGGCTTCAGCACAGGAGGAGATTCATCGCCCCGAGCCAGCTGAAGGTGCTTTGTTGCTCTGTCTCCCCTGAATAAAGGCGCTTAGTGTGGCCCCGGAGAATTGCAGCCTGTGGGCGGGCAGGGCTCCCGCGAGCCAGGAAGCCCTGCTGAGAACAAGTGCCTCTTGTCCAACATTTGGGACTTCCTGGGGAGGGGCTGGCTCTGGGGGCTCAGGGTCTGTGTGTGAACACTGTGCATTTGGATGTGTGTCTGTCTGCGTGTGTGACAGACAGACGGACAGATGGATGTGGCTGTGGGTCTGTATGGAGTGGTCTTGGACAGACCCGCCCCACTTGGCCTCAAAAGAGCCACCTGGTTAGGGGGCAGGGGTCTGCTTGGCATTAAGGGAGATGGTGGGGGTGTCCAGGGAAGCTGGGCCGGGCAGTGAGAACTGAGGAGTCTCCTTGCTGTCACCTTTTTCCCTGTAAGGCCCCCAGATCTTGGCAATCGCAGTGTGAAGGTGGGGCATGTCTGTGTCCTGAGACCCCAGCAGACTGTGGAGTCCTGGGGGTGTGGCAGAGGCCGGAGTCCCAAACCCTCCTCTCCAATACATCCATGTTTCTGGTGTTCTCCCCTTTTGGGATCTGAGGTGGATTCTTACTTCACTTTAGAGCCACAGTAGGGAGAGTTCTTGTAACCGCCTCCCTGCTGGGGACCTGGCTGTGCCCAAGAGCGTGCCAGGTCACGGACTTGGCCTCCTGGCTTCCTTACACAGGAGGGAGCTCTGTGCTCTGGCTCACCCCTCCTGAAGGGGGAGCAGGCAAGCTGGCTCTCACATTCTGGGGTTCTCATCCACCACCCAGGGGCCCGGCTGAGGTGAGCACCCACTGCATGTCAGCCACGGCGATGAAATGACTCAACCTCTAAAAACAGCTCTTACTTCTTCTCAGTTATGAAACAGTGTTAAAAAGCCTTACGCATTCTTTAGGCTCCATTTTATGAAACACAGATTTGCCTGATTTTAAAAAGTGCACATAACAGGGAGGACTGTTAATCAAAACTATCATTGTAAGTCTTTTGAAACTAAAAGTACAGCCGTGGTTTTCTCAGGCAGACAAAAATGGCTATATCGACCCTGTTTCTGGGGTCTGGTGTCCTCTGGCTGTGGTGGAGTGGGGTGAAGGAACTGGAGCCAGTGGCTTGGAGACACACTCCAGGTGACTCTCAGCCGCCCTTCCCCGTTCCCATGTGCCTCTCATATGGTTTCTGATTTTGTGTAGGAAGGAGCCCAGTAAAGGCGCATTTTGGATCCAATCCCATCAGCAGCCCCTCGGGCTCCTCCAAGGGCAGCTACAGCAGCTATCAGGAAATCATTGCAACTTCTCTCCTAAATTTGGGCCAAATCGCTGAAGAGACCCTGGTTGGCGGAGACTCAGGTCAGGTGGCCACGCCAGGTCTAGTTCGGGAGGCTGAGGAAGAAGCCACCAGTGATGAGGGGGAGAAGGAGGACTTTATCCAGCCGGAGGACGTGGAGAGGTGATTGAAGTCACCAGTGAGCGCTCCCAGGAGCCGTGTCCCCAGTCTCTGGAGAGTGTGGCCAGTGAGGCATCCAGTAAGCAGAAAGTGATCCTGGGCAATGAGGAGGAAGAGGAGGAGGAGGAGGATGACGAGGAGGAGGAGGATGACGAGGAGGAGGAGGAAGAGGAGGAGGAGGCCCCTCCTGATGTAATCTGCCAGGAGGAAGCCCCCCATGTCCCTGCCCCAAAGAGCCCTCAGCCACGGGGCCTGGTGCCTCCCAGCCCCAAGCCCGGGTACTCCGTCCTGGTGGAGGTGCGGTCCGATGACGGCAAAGACGAGGACTCGCGCTCCCAGAAGTCTGCGGTCACGGACGAGTCGGAGATGTACGACATGATGACCCGTGGCAACCTGGGCCTCCTGGAGCAGGCCATTGCCCTGAAGGCCGAGCAGGTGCGGGCTGTCTGTGAGCCGGGATGCCCACCTGCCGAGCAAGGCCCGCTGGGCCCGGGCGAGGCGGGGAAGGCAGCGAGGCCCCTGGACGCTGCCCGGAAGAGCTACTGCAGCAAAGGTAGGCTGGGCTCCCAGGAATGGCCAGCCCGGGACCCGTGGACATACCCTGAGGATTTCACTGGCTGAGGGTCATGGGAGGTGGGGGGTTTTGGGCAGACAGACACAGACTGTGCTCAGTGAGGCAGGAGGCAGGGCTGGGAGCACCAGAAGGGCATTGGCACTGGTCCGCAGGGACCCTGATGCTGAGGCACAGGTGCCCACGAGCCCTAGAGGGGCTAGAGGCCAGTGGCAGCGAACTCAGGAGGGCGGTGCCTGGGAGAGGCTTGTGAGCCCCTTAGGGTGCCTCTGCCTGCCTGGGGGTCAAAGGACAACCTCCCATTTGAATCAGGCAGAGCCCCCAGGGGCCCTGTCCTCCCTGAGGTGGGCATTCTGAGCATGGTCTGTGATTTCTGCATTCTACCAAAGGGGATGACAGCTCCAGTGGAAGTTTCCCTGGGTCACTGGCTATGCCCTGGGGACCGTGTGTGCCTGAGAGGTCTTCCCTTCTGCCCCCGGACTTACAGTGACCTCTCTGGCCTGTAGAGGCTTAATGAGGTCAGTAGCTGAGATTGGGGGTCAAGTTTCTGCCTATGCCGTTATTAGCTGCTTTGATTCCCCAGTGGCTCAGAGCTTAAAGAGTCTGCCTGCAATGCGGGAGACCTGGGTTCGATCACTGGGTTGGGAAGATCCCCTGGAGAAGGAAATGGCAACCCACTCCAGTATTCTTGCCTGGAAAATTCCATGGATGGAGAAGCCTCGCAGGCTACAGTCCATGAGTTCTCAAAAAAGTTGGACACTACTGAGCAACTTCATTTTGGGTGAGTTACTTAGCTTCTGTCTCCCCCTTTTGTGTCAACATGAAGGACGAGTCCTGGCAGGGGTGTTGCTGCACAGCTTCACTTCTCTGTGGAGGCCTGGGGCTGTGCAGGACATTAGTAGGACAGGGCAGAGGGCACCAGCCGCCATCCAAGTGGTCTTCCTCGAAAGGCTACAGTCCCACTGTTTGGGTTTTCACCATCTGTGGGCTTTTCCACTTAGACACCCTGGACAGTCCCTCTAGTATCCCCTTGCTGTCCAGCCCTGGTGCCTTTCGGGCTCTTGGGCGGTCTGGTCATCCTCCTCTCTGGACTTCCAGAGTGAAGGCTTGTGAGCTGCACTGCCCCCTCCCTGCTCACCACTACCCCCCCCAAGCTTCCTGGCTGCCCTCTGACCCAGAGGTCCTGTGTGTTTAGATCCCTCAAGAACTGAAAAGCGTGAGATCAAGTGTCCGACGCCAGGCTGTGATGGCACCGGCCATGTCACTGGGCTGTACCCACACCACCGCAGCCTGTCTGGCTGTCCCCACAAGGACAGGATCCCCCCGGAGAGTGAGTAGCTCTGCATGGCTCAGGCTGCCTCTGGTGTTTGGAAGGTGCCCATTTTGGGGAATGGCCACACAGAGCCCTGTCCCTCTGAACCAGCATGTCCTGAAGCCCATACTTGAGCCCTACAAGCATGGGGACGTGGAGCGCCAGTGATTCTCCTGGAGGTGGCAGCCTGGGTTGGAGTCCCGGGAAGCTGGCCATGGACACGGGCACACAGGAGGGGAGGCTGGGCTCTGGAGCTGGGGAGGGGCCACTTTCTATGTGCTGCGGGCTCAGAAGGAGAAAGGCTGTCCTTGCTTCTGTGTGAGGGGCAGCAAGTTGAGAGGAGGGACATTGTAAGGCTGAACTGGTTTCTGCCCTAGGGAGCCAGGGCCACCGTGGGAGGGCTTCTCTGACTGAGCTGAGCCTGGGGCCCCTGCATGCTCCATGGAGGGAGGTGCTCACTGGCTCCTCCTGGTTGTCTTGCAGTCCTGGCCATGCACGAGAACGTGCTCAAGTGCCCCACTCCTGGCTGCACAGGCCAGGGCCACGTGAACAGCAACCGCAACACGCACAGAAGGTATGGGGCTGGACTGGCCATGGTGAGGGTGGTGGCGGGGCATGCTGTGGGTGCCCCAACCTGGCACATGTCTCGGGCTTGCCCTGTCCCCCTGTGTGCTGCTCTTTGGGGTGAGTGCAAGGTCAGGACAGACCTTTGGTGGGCGCAGAGCAGCACCTGGAGGGGTGGTCACTGGTGCCACTCTGAGGGAATCCTGAGAGACCAGAGTGCGCCTGGAGGAATGGGCACCTGCAGCCTGGGGGAGAGCCGGGTGGGGACCCTGCCCTGAGGAGATTCGGGAAGCCTCTGGACACTAGCTCTTGCCTAGGGCACAGCCTCAGCATCTGGGCCTAAGCCTGGTTGCTCTGTGGGGTGCTGAGACTCTGGTGCTTCCATTGTCTGCCTTCTTCTGGCCCTGGGCAGCTGTGGCTGTGGCAGCAGGTGCCTTTGCTCCAGTGAGTGACATTCAGCTGAAAGGATGGCCAGAGTCTTTGAGGTCCAATCACTGAGAAGAGACTGAACTCTCTAGCACTGCTGTGATGATGTCACCTCCCCTGCTTGATCAACTTCTTAGTTCTAACAGTTGAAGCCGTATCCACGGTGTCTTGGATTAGGTGCTTTCCTGGGAAGACCTGTGCCCTTCTGCTGTGACCCTGGTGGTCCGTGTCCTCCAGGGTCAGCACCCAGTTCATGGCTTGTGGGTGACAGAAATTGAGCAGCTCTGGTTGGTGGTGAGGCGAGAGGAGCAGGGTAAGAGGCCTATCCCCCAGACCCATCCAGAGGAGAGGCCTTTGTCCAGAGCCTTGAAGAACTTTAGGATGCATTTTGTCTCTGTGTGTCATTGGCTTAAAATTTCCAAAAACAGAAACTGAGTGAGCAGCAGGTGCTTTAGGGCTGAGGACACAGCTGGGGAAAAGCCCCCTCTATAGGAACAACAGCCTTCCCTGGGCACCTGCTGGTATCTGGCTCCTGGCTTAGATGGGTGGGGCCTGGAGAAGGGCTCAGCTGTCCTCCTATCCTGTCTCTAGTTTGTCTGGGTGTCCCATTGCTGCTGCCGAAAAATTAGCCAAATCTCATGAGAAGCAACAGCCACAGCCGGGAGAGCCTTCCAAGAATAGCTCCAATTCGGATCGGATCCTCAGGTGAGTGACATGAGCCACAGACCCAGAGGGGTGTTCTTGGACCCAAGTTCATCTGCCTGACATATAGTGAGGCCAAACAAACCAAAACTGGGTTGGAGTTTGGAGCAGAGAAAAGTTTATTACAAAAGCCATGGAAGGAGAATGGGTGGCTGGTACTCAGAACATTCGACTTCCCATTGGCTTTCTGGTGAGGTCTTTACAGACAGTGTGAGGGAAGAGGGTTCGAGATGCATAATAGCTTGTGGACTTTCTTCTGATCGACTGACCGTGAGGTGGTAGGTGATTTTTTTAGGAATCTCAACCTTATGATTCCAACAGTCTGGTGTCCACAGGCTTGTGGTCGGCATGTTGTCACCACTGGGCAAGTGTCTTAGTTTCTGCAGAGCGACTCAGATACGTGTCAGATTGTTTCCTCTGTCTCTTCCAGAGGAACTAGGAGCCCTGTTGAGCCTCTTAATTGACTGACTTGCTCTTTGGAACCTGGAAGGTTGAGGGGGCTTACAGCCTTTTCCTACAAACGAGAAATGGGGTCACAGAGGGGCTTTTGTCCCAGGAAGGCCCTGTAAGGTTCTGCTTGATTTCAGGGGCTGCCTCACGAAATGCCCAGGGAGCATCTAGTCTTTCTGCAGCTGCATGTGTGTGCACAAGTGCGTGCATGTATGTGTGCGCACACATGTATGTACAGCATGTGCGTGCGCCCATATGTGTGCACAGTGTGCATGTGTGTACTGGTGTTTTCCAGCAGTTTTGGGGGCGCCAGCACCCGCAAGGCTGCCCCTGCCTTGCCCTCTCTGAGGGTATTGATATCACTGCTGGATGATTCAGGATTTGTTTGTGGAGATTCTGGTTCTGTTTGGAGAGTGGGCTGCACCAGCAGAGGGCTAAAACCCTGGACTGGGAAGAGGCACCCTCCAGAGTGCCACCCCCATGACCCCTGAGATGCTGTGTGTTTAGGTGCGTGAGTGTGAGTGTGTGTGCATGTGTGTGCATCCATGTGGTTGCAGATGTGGCTTATTGATGAGAGGGCTTCTGAAAAGCCATTCAGAATGAATCTGCTTTGTGCAACCTCACCCACAAGCTCCCACTGGCATGGGGGCCAGAGGCTGGGGAACTTTCCTAAGGCCACATGTCCCCCGCATCCCGCCAGCCTACATTCAGAATCTCCTCCCAGCGGGACCAGTTCCCTGGTGCCCACCATGCTGGGGGATTCTCCCCCACCTTGTGTCCTTGTTCAGTGGACTCCTTGCTCCCTTGTTTCCAAGGAGCTAGAACTCGCAAGTCCTCTCCTCCAGACTCCTGTTCTACGTCTGTCATAGATAGAAGAGTTTGGGAGACCAGGTCCACCACACCCTGTGCAAGCTCAGTGCTCAGCAGTCGTGAGCATGGGGCATGGCATAGACCCTGGCCCTTCCCTGGCAGGTGCCTGGCGGACACTCAGACCGAGGATTGAGCTGCGCACCTTGGCTTCGGAGGGTGGTGTGTGAGGAGTCTCTGTGCGGGGCCCACCCTCCCGCAGGAAGCCCTTGCAGCCCGTCCTTGGGTGCCCTGTATTCCATTTGCCTTCTTTCATCCAGGAAGCTGCTTCTTTTCTCCATCTTAATTCCTGTTCCTTCTAGCTTCTTGATAATTTTCCTACCTTGATCCAAGTCACTGACAAAATGTCAAACCACCAGGCGGGTAAGGCTTGGGAAAGCCAGTTCTTGGGGCCAAACAGGTGCTAAACGTGGAGGTGGTGTCCCAGGAAGGTGACTGCAGTTTGTTCCCCTGTAAAAATGAGACAACAGTCTTAGCGACTTGAGTTTCTCGTGAGGCTTGGACGAGGCAGTGACAGTTTGTTTCCTGTGCCCTTGGTGAGGAGCCCTGATGGTAGCAGCTGCGGCCAAGATGCTGGAGTCTTCCACCCAGGCTCCATGTGTTCTGTGTGGCCACGTTTTGGGTATTGTACCCTGGGGTGTGCAGATAATCTTAAAAAAGTTTTGCTGGCATCATAGACACTGAGTCTGCTGCTGGAAGAAGCCCGGGCTGAGGAAGCCACCAAAACATGGCACAGGCATTAAGTTTAGGCCTCATTTTCCCTTGAGGGTAGCTGAGAGCTTGCCAGCAACTTCTCAGATGCATTGGCCAGTCCAGAGTGGAGGAGGAGAGTTTGCTCGTGCTCTGGTGGCATCGCTTTCCCAAGGCCCTTCAGAGCTGGCCTTATCGTGGTTCCAGGGTCTTCTTGGCAACAGGCTCCTCTTTTCGGGTCATGCTCAAGTTCTCACAGTGCCTGGCACCTTGGGGCCTCTCCATTGGTCCTTCTTCATTCCACCCTTTCCAGAGTGAAGTCACTGCTTGGCTCTAGAGGCCTCCTCTGCTTTTCTTCTCTCCGAGCCCCTCACTGGAATGGTACAAACCCCATGGCCTTTCTCTTCTGCTGGTCTCGGTCCTGCCCCGGCCCCTGGGCTGTGGAGGCTGGTGTCTCCACACCATCTCTTGCACATTTAAAAATCTGAGCTCTTCCAGAGCTCTAGTAACAGTGACTGAATGCTTGCGGCAGTGCTTTCATGCCTGTCCTAACTGGGCAGCAGCCCCTCCAGGGGCATCTTAAGCAACTTTAAGCAGAGGACAGTGGAGGGCTAGGCCACTCCCTTCAAAAAGTGGAGCTGCTGTGCCTTGAAGCTGATTCTCAGAAACACCCCCATATCCCCTCCAGGTGCCCCAGCTCCCTCCTGTCTGGGGAATTGTATTAACAAGTTATTCCACCACCAGAATTCCACCTTGACTGCCCACCACCCTAAAGATGCTCCTCTGGGGCTCCCAGCCAAGGGCTCAGAAACCAGCTCTCCTTTTCCCCTCCTCTGGCTGATGCTGTCTGCAAGGGGATACGTGCTGTTAGTTCAAGTCTCCTAGTGCTTCTTCCCCATGGCAATTCTTCCTGCACACCCCGCGAGCAACCTGTAGTGGTGGGCAGGGGAGGGGCCTGCCTGGGTCTCAGTCCACACTGGCCTCTGAAGGATGGTTGGGCTAGGCCATGGCAGAGGGTGCTGGGTTGAATAGCTCAGGGTCCTTGTGTCCTGTCTTCATGTTTCTCATCTCCATCCTGCACCCCAGGCCCATGTGCTTCGTGAAGCAGCTTGAGGTCCCTCCATATGGAAGCTACCGGCCCAGCGTGGCCCCCACCACACCCAGGGCCAACCTGGCCAAGGAGCTGGAGAAGTTCTCCAAGGTCACCTTTGACTACGCAAGTTTTGATGCTCAGGTTTTTGGTAAGCGCATGCTTGCCCCAAAGATTCAGACCAGCGAAACCTCACCAAAAGCCTTTAAATGTAAGTTGGGGAAACTGCTCCGTGAGGTGTAGGGTCTGAGGGGCGGAGGAGGAGGAACCCTTCCCCAGGAGCATGTAGGGACTCTCCATCTGGGGCCCCAGCTGTCCCAGTCTACCGCGGTGACTTTCTCAGAGTCTGGGTCTCACCCACGTTGCAGCCTTCACGTTCAGCATCAAACTGGCTGTGTCTCCTCACTACACGTTGAAACAAAACACAAGTGTGTTATGGTGTGCATGTCCAAAGAGTTAAGCCCAACATCACTGACATGGTTACCTTGTGAGTGTGCCCTCCCCTGGCTGTCCTTTCCCAGGCAGTTTATTCCAGCTCAAGAGTGGAGGTCTAGGGGGAACCACTGTGCTGAGCCTAACACCCAACAGATGCTTAGACAGGGACCATCTTGCTGGATACAGTATGCCATTTGTAATACTAGCAACAAAATTTCTGGGTGCTTGCACTAACAAAATTCACTCCTACAAACCTTTGAAAACACGCTCTCCTGTCTTTCTAAGAAGTTATTCCTATACTTAGGTTGCACTGGGTCTTTGTTGCTGTGCAGGCTTTCTAGTTGTGGCGAGCAGGGGCTACTCTTTGTTGCAGTGCACGGGCTTCTCACTGTGGTGGCTTCTGTGGCGGAGCACAGGCTCTAGGTGTGCAGGTTTCAGTAGTTGCAGCTTGGGAGCTCAAGAGCATGTCCTCAATAGTTGTGGCACAAGAGCTTAGTTGCTCCTCAGCATGTGGAATCTTTGATCCCCCAGATTAGGGATCAAACCCATGTCTCCTGCATTGGCAGGTAGACTCTCAACCACTGGACCACCAAGGAAGTCCCCTGTCTTTTGTGTCACTTATTACACTAATTCGTGAGTTGCAAGCCAATTAGCTTCCATAATACCTACAAAATGGAAAACTGCCCCAGTGTACATAAGATTGGAACCGGCAGCTCATGATGGCTGTTCAGACACCAAAATTAGCAATGATGAGTTTCCTACGAGTTCATACTAGAAACACTGATCAATACAATGGCCAGCTGGAGTGCAGGTATCTCTCCAACTTGTTAGGAGAGGGCTTCATGCAAGGCACCCATTTATGCTGGGGCACTGGAAATTTGCTGGTGATATCGTGATTACTCAGAAATCATACCTGAGAGTGATCTTATGGTTATGGCACAGTTATTAGAAAAGATGACATTTTATGCCTTCATGTTTCATGTTCTGTTGTTGTTCAGTAGCTAAGGCCTGTCCAACTCTTTGTAATCCCATGGACTGCAGCATGCCAGGCTCCTCTGTCCTCCACTAATCCCGAGTTTGCTCAGAGTCATGTCCATTGAGTCGGTGATCCTATCTAAATCTTATCTTCTGCTGCCCCCTTCTCCTTTGCCTTCAGTCTTTCCCAGCATGAGGGTCTTTTCCAGTGAGTTAACTTTTCTCATCATTATATTTGAGCAACAGTGTTATTTACTAAAGCTCTGGCTGTTGAGGAAGTGGTACCAAAATCTCTTTTGAGATTTTGTGACAAAATTTGCCTACTTGAATGACACTGCAGACACTCTTCCTATTTACAGACTTTAGTCTCTCAATAAGCATTCCCCAATAGATAACTTGTTTTGTTTGCAATATCAGGGATGCTAGCCTGTCTTTGCCCTTTCTACCCAAGTTATGGTCAAGATAGAAGTGGCCTTTTTAACACCTGACAAGGATGGGGGAGGATTGGGGTATGCAAGCTCATGGCAGTGGGTGGATGACCCAGCCCTAAACCTACCTTCACGTAGCTATGCTCAAAGCCCCCAGCGACCCTAAAGCTCCCCTGTGTGTCTTTGTGGCCTCCTCCCATTTGCATTGTATATCAGCCTGCTGTTGTTCCCTTTTTGCAGCCAAACCTTTCCCAAAGGCCTCTCCCCCCAGGCCCAGCCCCTGCACCTCATCCTCTTCTGCAGGCTTCGACTACGCCCACGACGCAGAGGCCGCGCACATGGCCGCCACTGCCATCCTGAACCTCTCCACGCGCTGCTGGGAGATGCCTGAGAACCTCAGCACGAAGCCACAGGATCTGCCCAGCAAGGTGGGTGAGGGCCCTGCTGGGAGCCCCTTCTGAGGCAGAGAAGGCGGGTGGGGTTTGCAGTCAGGACTATACGTACGCAGCCTACACAAAGCAGGCTCAGCAAACCCAGCATCTATGAGGGGAGTACCACTCTTTCCTTTTCTCCCTTCTGACCCCTGACCCTGCTGCCCAAAGACACTGGATGGTTCCACCTCCCTGAGCACCACGCGCTGTGCCTAAGGACGCCGAGCGGGTGTACGCACCTGTTCCCGCATCTACCAGAGGCGGGCTTCCACTGGCTTCCACACGTTCCTGTGCCCACACAAGTGGCCATGTGCAGGGGCTGGTTTTATGGGCTGGAGGGCTTGGGTAGAGTGAGTCCACGTCCGCTTCAGGATACTTTCTTCTCAGAGGCTCTTCTCTTCTTTTTGGCCCTGTTCCCTTTGGAGGGAAAATAAGGCACATGTGGGAGGGAATGGTGTCTAATCTAGATGTAACCTTCGCAATGCAGGCCGCGGACATTGAGGTGGATGAGAACGGAACCCTGGACTTGAGCATGCACAAGCACCGCAGGCGGGAGAACACTTTCCCCAGCGGGAGCAGCAGCAGCAGCAGCCCTGGCGTGAAGCCACCTGACGCCTGCCAGCGCCAGAGCAGTACCAGCGCCCCCGGCAGCTCCCTGACCTCACCCCCATCTAGCCACGCCTCCCGCCAGGATGAGTGGGACCGGCCTCTGGACTACACCAAGCCCAGCCGCCCACGAGAGGAGGAGCCTGAGGAGGTGGGTGCTGTCCAGGTGGGAGGTCCAGAGCTGTCGGAAGGTCGGAGGAGTGGGGCGTTGAGCAGGCGCTGGTGGTCAGCTTGCCTTACCCAAGGGTTGGCATAAACACGCTGGCATCTCCAGGCAGAGGCGCTATGGGTCCTACCCCTTTCCACACAGGGTTCTGCCTGCTCCAGGCAGCTAAGTCCACCTTCCTGGAGGTGTTTTCACCATTGGCTCAGTTTGTGGCTTTGTCCCCTCCAAGAGGGAGGTGGTCTCACCTCTGGAGAATTAGTGGTCAGCAGCAGTGTGGCTCTCCAAGAGTGTGGAGAGGACAGGGGCGGTTCAGGGGATGATTCGGGAATGGCCTCAAATTCCTCGGTTTCGTGGGCCTCCCACCAGCCTGCTGTCCAGATGAGACACCCTGAACTCTGGTGGCAGCCTCTCCTCACCATCCCCAGGACACTGCAGGCGCCTGGTTCCCTGGACAGAGGCAGGAGAAAATGCCTGGCCTCAGAGCACCTCTGGCAGCCAGTGGTCTGATCCCAGAGCAGTAGTGCCTGCTGAGGAGCGGCAAGCCAGGCCTCTGTGTTGACCCATCCATAGCCTGGGGGCTGGTAGAACATTCCTTTCCTGATGACTCCACCCACTCGAGGTGGGGCTGATTGGGGGCTTCCAGAACAGCAGAACTCCGCTCTGAGGGTACAACTCCAGGTGGGCTCTGCACAGTGTGGACAGGCCTGAGGGGTCCCTCCCAGCCCTCCCCTGCCTGCCAGCCCCCACTTCCAGGGGGGCGAGGGGGCCAGATCCCTGTGTGTCCGCTAAGTCGTGTCTGATTCTTTGTGAGCCCATTGACTGTAGCCCTCCAGGCTCCTCTGTCCGTGGGATTCTCCAGGCAAGAATACTGGAGTGGCTTGCCAGTGCCCTTCTCCAGGGGATCTTTCTGACCCAGGGATCGAACCCAAGTCTTTTGCGTCTCTTGCATTGGCGAGGAGTTCTTTACAACCAGGGCTACTGAAGCAGAACCAGGAGGCCCCCGGAACAGTTGTGTCTGGGCAGGGCAGGGTGGTGTGAGGGTGGAGCCATCCCCTTGGCAGGCGGGGCTGGGGAAAGATCCCTGTGGAGGGAGGAGCAGTGGTGGTGAGGATTCTACTCTGAGAACCCACGCCCTCTACAGTTTCATCTTCAGGGGCGGCCAGGCTCCTCCATCTACTGGCCTCACATGCACCCCTACTTTGCAGAGGAGCTGCCTGGTCTAGGTCGAGGTCATCTGGCTCAGTCCATGGCAGCCACTCAACGTCAGGGCTCAGAAGAGGGATACTTCTCCCAGAGTGAGCCCCTGGGGTAGGGAGGCTGGCTGAGGGTCAGCGGGGGCTGGCAGGAGGGCTTCTCTCTGCCACTGGGCCAAGTCAGAGGCCCGGGGAGGCTCTTCTGTTCCTGTTGGTGTCACCAGGCTATGTCCTCACATCTGCTGTCATCCTTGTTCAGTTCTGTGCCTGTGACCTTGTCTCCTCTCCGCCCCTCCAGGCGTCCTTCCCCTTTCCTTGGCTCCTAGCTCAAGCTGGCTCTCTGGCCACTTCCCCCTGCCACCCGCCCAGCCCCACCCTGCCTTCCCATGCCCTGTGAGCATCCTCACCCCTTCCCAGGACTGTTGTGTCATCTGTAGGTGACCTGGGTCTCAGAGGTCCTGGGGAGCCTGGCCATGGAAGCCTGCTGCTGTGCTCCATCGTCGACCATTCACTCCCTGGCAGGAAGCCTCAGTTAACCCCCAGGCCCTTCCTTTCTTCCCCTGTGCCCTGGGCACAAGTGTCCCTGTCCTATTGGGTCACCCCCTGGATCAGGCCTTCCCAGTCCCTCTACTGTGGTCTGGACTCCCCGTTCAGACTCTCCTTCTAGCTCTGCCCAAGGCTCCTTGACCATCTTGCCCCAGCCTTTAGCATCACCTCCCACTCAAATCTGGCAGCAGTGCCCCCTCACATCCCCAAACAGCCCTGGCCCCTGTGTCTATGGCCCTCCGGGATATGTTTCATGTTCTGGAGCTGCCTCTGCCCCTGTGATTCTGGGAGGCCCTTGTTTCTCCTGAAGGCTGGATTCAAGTTGAGGCTCTTCGTCCACACAGCTGTGCCTTGCTTAGTAGTAACAGTAGCAACAGCATCACATGGTGCCATGGGCCTTTCTTCATCTCAGCCCCAGACATCCTGGGAGGGCCTGCTACTGTTTCCAGCTTAAACGTGTGGGGTCCAGGAGGTTGGACAACGTGCCTGGGACACACAGCAAGTCCTGAGACTTGAATCGTGGTCCACCACTGGGGCTACTGGTCCGTTACAGACTGACCTGCAGGGCACTGACCTTCCTGACTCTCGTGGACATCTTCCCTGCCCTGGATGGAGGGAATGTCCTTGTTCACCACTGCGTTCATAGTGCCCTGTTCTTGGGTGGCGACTGAATGCTTCCAGACCCTGCATTTGAGGTCAAAGTGCTTATTAAAGTGCCTGTTGCAGTCAGGTCATCATGCTGGCTGTGCCCTCAGGGCCAGATGACCCTAAGGTCGCTGTGATTATTTCTGTCATACTTTGTACATTCACTCTCCTCATAGCATTTCCATAGACACACCCTCAGTGGTAATGGCTCCAAAGGAGCTGCACTCGGTATGCACTCTGGTGTGCATGAGTGACCCAGGGCGGGTGGCCGGAGGTGACACGCAGGCCAGAGGCCATGGAGGGTGTCAGAGCAGCCGCCCTGGGTGGCATCCGTGTCTCCCCATTCCTGGGTCAGCTCAGGCGCAGTGGCTGAGGTGAGGGAGCACCCCAGCCCCTCTGGGTGCTGCTTCCTGCATCTTGGGAGTATGTCTTACTCCTGCATGCATAAGACAGCAGACTCCAGAAAATGCCTCTGTGGACCCTGTTCTGAAAGGCCCCTCTCCCTCAGCCCCGGGCTGGGCGCCCGGCCCCCGCCAGCTGGTTAAAACATCTCCCTGCTGGTCTTTTGCAGTCAGAGCCAGCAGCCCATTCTTTTGCTTCTTCTGAAGCAGATGACCAGGAAGTGTCGGAGGAGAATTTTGAGGAGCGGAAGTACCCCGGGGAGGTCACCCTGGCCAACTTTAAGCTGAAGTTTCTCTCCAAGGACATAAAGAAGGAGCTGCTCACGTAAGTCCCCGCCTTGAACGACAGGACCCCTGCAGGGGACATCTATAGTCTGGAAAGGAGCACACCCTAGTGGGAGCCTGTGATGACCAGGCTGGCCCCTGCACAGCCCTGCTCTGACTATCCTCCTGCCCGGGCCATGGGCAGAGGCTGGACTGCCTCTACTAGGACCTTCCTGGGCCAGACAGCAGGGGAGGTTCCCCTCACCCCTGTACCATGCTGGCCTCTAACCTGCTCCTTCAGGGTGATAAAGAGCGAGGATGAGCCTTCATCTGGCCCACAGAGCAGACAAGGGCTGAGGGTAGTGGACGCCTCCTGAGCCCCCACTATGTGCCAGTCCTCGGCGTGCTCTGCCTCAGAGTCGGTGCCCTCAGCCCTGGCAGCCAGAGCTAGTTTAACCACATGCCACTGGAGAGGGGACAGCTGCTGGCTAATTGCCACTGAACACCACCTCCCCTAGGGGACGTGAGAAGCCTGACACCTGCCCCGCAGGTGATCCAGCCCTCACGTCTGCTCAGAGTTTGTCCCTGGCATTCCTCTTCGTGTCCCAAACCCCGCCAGCTTCCTCCTGCCCTGTAGCTGGTTCTGGCTGGGGCCTTGTCCTCGGGGAAGGCCCCGCCACATCACGAAGGTGCCCCCTGCCTCCCTGTCCACAAGCGTGGATATGTGTGAAGGCACAGTGTGAGGGCTTCAGAGCATCTCGACTTCAAGTTGAGCTTCTTGGTTCCCTTTTCCTTCTTGAGCTGAGTGGTATGGGAGAAACTTGCAGTCGGAGAGGCGGAGGGAAGGGTCTGCTCCGAGATGGGCAGGGAGCAGGTGCCGCCGCCCTCCCTGAGTGGACTCAGCCCCGGGGGCGGGTCTGGCAGGGTGCCTTGCTCTCTGATCTGACGCTCTGTTTCCTTTGTCCAGCTGCCCCACCCCTGGCTGTGACGGCAGTGGCCACATCACTGGGAACTATGCGTCCCACCGCAGGTTCGTCCCCCGCTTGGGTCCGCCTGGCCTGGGTGCTGCGTGGTGGGTCTTCTCCCTCTGCTGCTCTGCTCCCCCTCTTTGGCTCATCCCAATATCCCATCTCTTCTCTTTCAGCCTCTCTGGTTGCCCTCTTGCTGACAAGAGCCTCAGAAACCTCATGGCTGCCCATTCTGCTGACCTCAAGTATGTCTGCCCTCCTGGCCTCCCATCTCTGGGGTGGCTTCCTTGCTCTGCTCACTCCTTTCATGAGGCTCCAGCCCAAATCAGCCTTCTCGAGGGCTCTGGCACCAGGCCGGCCCCAGCCCGAGGCGCAGGGCCGTGGGGCAGAGAGGCAGGGCCATGGACGGGCTGATTCTGCTTGGCTGGGATTCTCGCCACTCTGCCTGTCTCTGTCTGCTCTGAGCACTGCTGTCCACCTGTCCCCTCAGGCCCAGGGCTGCTATGGGGTCCTGTGCTCCGCTCGGCCCTGCCAGCCTCTCTGAGGGCTGAGGGTCGGGAGGGCCAACAGGACCTAGGCCTGCCTCTGGCTCCTGGTGGCCCCAGCCCATTCTCTTCCTCTCCTGAGGACCCCTGAGGGGCTGCTGTCTGGGCCTGCTTTCCCCTGCCATGGAGATCTGGGAGAAGTCCCGGACTGGCCATGGCTTGTAAGTCTCGCTGTGGCTCAGAGGGCGGCAAGCTGTGTAGCTCTTGCTAAGTGGACTGGGTGCTGGTGATGGCCGAGAAACTCTGTGCTTGTCCCTCCTCCTGCACCCCTTCCAGCTGCTTCTGTCTTGGCCCCTGGTGCTCACCCCTGCCCACACCTCACCTCTATGCTCGTCCCTCCTTTTTGCTGTGCCTGCTCTCTGCTTCTGCTCCCCCTGCCCCTGACACCAGGGCAGGGCAGCCCAGTGGCACCAGCCACTCTGACTGACAGCCTTGTTCAAGCGAGGAACACGGGCCCAGAGGTTTCCTGGCTCTCAGCGTCCTTCTGGGGCTGGAGTTGGGGATTGTGATGGCCTTTGATTTCATGCTTTTAGTTGAGCTGTGACATCGTGGCTGGTGTGGCCCTGAGCCACATAATGCTGACCCTGTGCTCCTAGGCTGAACTGAGGTTGTGGAAGGAGGGCCCCCTCTTGGCCCCTCAGGTCACTCCCTCTCCAGGGGATTTCTCCCACTCTCGGCCTCTGTGTTGGGAGCCTTGCATCCAGGACAGGTTTCACCGGCTCAGCCTGAGCTGGGGCTCTGGTGCCTTTAAGATGAGGAGCTACAGCTGCCGGAAGCTTCCACGGACCTGCATTGACTTAGAACGGGCAGGAAGCTCCAGGCCTGTCTGAGCAGTGGGTTCTGCCAGCCTCACTTCTGTGGCTCTGGGGAGCCTGTCTGGTCCTAGTAGCCAGGAGAAGCGTGTCGTTACCTGTTTTACCAATGTGGTCTTCCAGTCCCACAGACGAGGCTGGGCAGAGTTCATGACTAGAAGCATGTTTCTAGTAGTTTTATCAGCTTTGGCACTAGCATGTTCTGAGGCAGGTTCACACATGCGCTCGCTGACCCCAAGTGTCAACTCCAGAAATGCAATGAGACCCTCAGGCTTGGAATGCTTTTCCCCACCCTCCTCTTCCTTCTTTCCTTCCTCTCTTCTTCTACTGTCTTTCTCATGATCCTTTCTCCTGTTTTCTTTTCTAATTCGACTTACTTTTCTAACTGATCAGTTTCTGTGGTTTTCCAGCTTGAGGGTGGTGGAATTCTAGAAGTGACCACATGCCCTCAGTAGCCCTTTACCTGCAGAGCAGTTGGTCAGGGTTCCTGGAAGTGACACACGGACTTGGCCCTTGGTCTGGGTCCAGAAACGTGGCCAATAGGGAGGGTCAGCGCCCTTCTGAGATGGAGAGCCTGTGAAGAACTGTAACCCAAACTTGTTTGAAAGTTGGTGACAGAAAGTGTTCCTTGTATGAAAAAAATCACTCCTGGCTCCCTCTGAAGTGTCCTCCTGTGGAGGGTACTCCTCACCCACTTCAGGCCACAGCGTGGATGTGGCCTGGCTCCCCCATGTTCTTCTCTCCTTCCCCTGCCCAGTGGGCATCTGGCACCTTGATCAGCTTTGTGGCAGTGTCGGGTGAAGGTAACCCATCCACAGAGGGGCAAAGGCACCCGTGCCATGCCTCGCAAATGAGTCTTCTTTGGTGGCCCCCACCAACACTTGAGTGCAGTGACAGTCACAGTGTTTTCTGAGTTTTGATCACATTCCAAGGGCATTTATTCTTCCCTTCCCAGTGTCCCATGTGGTCAGGATCTGGGCACTTGGGTGCCTCGGGCCACATGGGCTACTCCATGTGTGGGGCTTATGAGCACAGCCACACACCCTGCTGGACTGTGATGGGCGAGCTCTGCACAGGTTGGGGGATAGCCCCTGCCCGGCCACAGGACATGGATAGAGGCAGGGTGAGGTCTGGTGTGAGCCATGCTGCCTAGCTTCATCCCTTGGCCCAGACAACGCACTCAGAAGAGATGGTGGCTGGCGCTGTCAGTGGCCAGTGCAAACACTTGCTTCTCCAGCCACATGACATCATCTTCTCTTGGACATACTCTTAGGGAAAAGCCATGACATCAGGCTGGCAAGGAAGGTGGGGGGATCCTGCCTTTCTGTAATGGGAGTGCCCTCATGTGCGTCTTCTCACCGAGTCTCTCCCCTGACCAAGACCCCCTCCCAGGCACTGCCAGAGGCCGCATCTTGCAAGGGTGTCACTCACGGACAAGCATCTTGCTCACAGCCACAGAGGCTGGGGGCTGCTGTGAACCCACCACCCTGGCCACTGCCTACAGCGCTGAGCCCTGTGTTCTGCAGCTGCGAAGGAGCAGGGAGAAAGACTGTCCTAGCAGAGGGTGTCACAGGGCCTGGGCCTCAGTGCAAAGGACTCCCTGGTCCTCACAGTGTAGTCCAGAGGACCTTCTTGAGCAGCTGGAGCCTGAGGACTTGAGGTCACATGGAGACGCAGAATGTCAGAGCAAGAGGTCCTGGCAGCTGGGGTTCATTTGAATGGGTGATGCTTACCTGGATGGAGGTGGTGGGTGATTTCCATTAAAACACAGAGGCCTCCTTGCCCCAGATGTGGGTTGAAATGAGACCACACATGACTGAGGTGGGGGGCATCATAATCTCATTGGGGTCTAAGTTACCCCAAAGCCCTCTGTGTGAGGATGAAGCCAGAAATGGCAGATAAGCACCAGAGTCCTGCTGGGTCACCCAGGATGGAACTGGGCCCTCACAGGGGACAAGGCCTGAGCGGCAGGCCCATCCTGGAGGAGGCATCCTGAGGACCGCCTGCAGGGTTGGGAACCAGTGCTCTGATGCCAGCAGAAACCGATCCATGTTTCATCACTGGACGCTCGGGAAAAATAGCTCAAGCTGGTGTATTAAAGGGGATTTCTACCTTTGACATGATATATTCACCAAACATTTTGGGCTTTTGCATTCTGTGCCTCCCCAGCTCCCTTCCACTGGTGCCAGCCACCTCTCAAAAACCTTGGGTGCTCGCCAAGCAGGAGTGATGCCCCAACATTGCCAGGGCTGGGGGTGGTGCGTCTCAGGTGCTTGGTACAGCCGTCGTGAGCACAGGCAGTCTTTCTCCAGCAACCTCAAGCAGGATGAGCCCGTCCTTGGTGCTAGGTTTGCATCCTTAAAGGTCCACAGGTGTTCTGGAGCCTTCTCATCCAGCCTGGTCCTTTGCAGGAGGCCAAGTTGGGAGCCCACCGTCCTGCAGAGGAATGTGCTCTCTCCCCTGGCCCTCCTGGTACCCCTAGAGAGACTAGGTGCCAAGTTCTGAGGCCTGGAGGTCACGACTATGTGAGACCTCAGTGGTGGGGCTATCGAGGGCTAAGTATGGTCTGCGGCCGAGTGACTTCCACAGCTCTAATCTCAGCCACACTGTCCTCCACAGGTGCCCCACGCCCGGCTGCGATGGCTCAGGCCACATAACGGGGAACTACGCGTCGCACCGGAGGTGAGCCTACCCCAGGTGCCCTGGGCGCCAGCCAGGCCAGCAGAATGGGATCTCCTCAGGCTGATGAAGTTCCAGGCTCCAAGTGACACATTAGTGCCACTACACCCCAGCCTGTTTCTTCCCTCGAGTCTGAATTGTCAGTGTTCTCGGAGCTGATCGGGATACCCTCTGGCCAGAGCTGGGGGCCGCTTCCTGGACATGGCCTTGCTGCCCACAGAACCTGAGGGGTGGAGGGAGGCAGGTGGGTTGAGAAGTTGCTGTCCTTAAACCACTGTGACATTTTTTCCTCTTATAAAACCAGCTTGTCAGGCTGCCCTCGTGCCAAGAAAAGTGGAGCCAAGGCCACACCTGCGAAGGATGACAAGGAAGACCCTGAGCTGATGAAGTGAGTGGGGGTCCTGCTGGCCGCCTGCCTGTTGTGCAGACTTGGGGTTTCCCTGTATTTTATAATTTTAAAAGCTCCTTCTAGACTCTATTTACTTTAATACAGCTGTGACAATGCCTATTTTTAGGATGTGCTCAGGCCATGCACAGGCACACCCTTGCAGGTGGGAGCCATGTGCGTTATGTGGAGGATACTTGTGTGCATGGGCTCCTATCTGGACTTCTTAGGTCTGTGGTGTTTGAGGGCTGAGAGAGGCAGAGTGCCTTGCCGCCCATGCACCCAGGGCATCTGGGCCTGGGCCTCAGGGCGTGGGCCAACCTGGGCACTCATGAGCACTACAGCCTGCATGCATGGCTTCTGGTCTGGTGGGAGGGGTCAGTGTAGGAGTCAAGGAAGAGACGGTGGTTAGAAAGACAGGGAGCCTTTGAATTGTGTGCATCTGTGTGTGCCCATGCCTCTGCAGGGAGCTGATGTGCACTTAGGGGGCCTGGGAGGATCACTCTGAACTGGGAGTCGACAGTCCTCCTGGGAGGAGAGAGACACCCTGGGCCTTAAGTGAACAGTGTCCCTGACCTCTACTGACCTTCTCCCTGGGAGTTGCTGCCCTGTCATGAACCCTGACCCGAACGTACCTGGTGGGGCTGGTATCATGCCAAACTTATCCTTCCAGAAGGGGCCCTGCCCCTCAAGCTCCCCACGTGCACGGGACACAGGTGCAAGCAGGTGACCCACCACCCGATTTGCCCAGGACTTTCAGAGCTGACATTGGGTAGAGCAGGCAGTGGGTCTTGCGGGGCGGGTGAGGACGGGAAGAGAATGACTCTGGCTGCCTGCTGGCCCAGGGACTGGAGTAGCTTGGCTGGGCAGGTCCACGGGAAGCAGGTCTGCCGTGACAGCTGGCACTCACCTCTGCAGAGGGGCTGACCTGGCCGGAGTTGTGTTGGCTTCTCCAGCGAGATCAGCCCAGCTGTGGCCCAAACATCTGCTTGGCCACAGAGAAGGGGCCAAACTGACCAGTGTTATGCCCTTCAAAGAGGACAGCCCCACCAGCTGTTTGCTGTAATAAGGCAGTGACTTGTTTATTTAATTTATACAGTAAAACTGTAATGAATGCTAAATCAAAAATGCAAAATACTGGTTGTTGGTATTGTGAATGCTGCCTACCAAATGAGAGGGTGGATAAAGAATATTTTTTTTCTTCCTAGAATCTAGGAATTTGCCTGTGATCATATAAACACATTGCTGTTATGGATTTAGCAGGGATCTGCTGGTGTGATAAGTGAATTGTGCTGCATTTGCAAACGATTAAAATCAAGATCAGCATTTTTCACATTAACTGGCAAAAATGGTTTTCCTCTTCCTGATGTGCTGTCAACTTTGCTTTTTTAAAAAAAAAGCTCGAGAATTTGCAGCCAAGTGGAGAATGTGACTTCTAGAAATAGTTCAGCATTTATAGGATGGATGAAGTTTCTAATGGCTCTATGGCAAGAAGAGGCCACCCATGTAGCGCCTCTGGTTTATAGGATCTCCTCCCTAGCCATAAACTTTACCTATATTTATAATTGATGAGCGTCTTTACACAAGTGCAGACGGCAGCAGAAACCTTAATCAGTGCTCCAGTTCCTACTGCTTGAAGTGACGTGGCTGGCAGGCACTGGCTGTGATGTGTAGGGGCTGGTGAAGGCAGGGTCCCTTTTATGACATCTTGTGTCTGCAGCTTTTGAGATCAAGTCGGGTCAGCGCTTTGTGGTAAATCCCTTTGGCCACAAGTAGATAACTGACCATTAAAGTCTATGGAGGTTCCGATGTGAAGGTTGGGAGCTGCATGTCCATCACCTTGGAGAGGCCCCACTGTCCCCAGCTGCGCTGGCACTTGACCAAAGAGCTGTGCCTCTGACCAGGGGTCCCCTCGGTGAGCTACATGACTTAATGAGGGGTCACCTGACACTGAAGATTTGGACCCAGAGTGTGGAGGGACAGACCAGCAGTGTTATTGCAGCCGTGTCATGAGTGCACTTCCTGGGGGCGCCTGCGGCCCCTCCTGAGGTAAAAGCTAGGATTCTGCAAAGAGAGTGGGAATGCAGAGCCTGGGTTCATCTGTGTAGTGACTTGAAGAGGCGCCTCTCACTTGGCTTTTTGATCCTGTGACGTTAGCCTCACAGGCACCTCAAAGGGGCGCAGCCCAGGAGTCCTCTGGAACTGCACAGTTGGGAGCTGTCCAAGTGTGGGGTTGGACATAGAATGGAACCTCCCCAAGCCCCCTGCAGGGGACCCTGGTAGTGACTGGGCTGTTCTGGACTGGGGCTACAGTGGTCTTGGACCAGCTCATTGGACAGCCCTCATGTCTGGGCCCACGTGGCTGGGCTAGATAAGAAAGAAAAGCCAAGAGAGAGGACAGGTGAGGATGGTCCCAGCCGAGGAGTCCACTTCTGAGACTGAAAGGTTGCTGCTGCAGGCTGTGAATGACGCCGGGATTCGTGGCTTCTGGAGGAGAGGAATTTGATCAGCGGCCAGAGACGAGGCTTGATCACTTGGAGCTTTTGTGTAGCAAAGTTTTAGTAAAGTATAAAATGGCTAGAAAACATGGCTGACACAGACATCAAAGGGGATAGAAAGAGTGCCCCCTTGCTAGTTTTTAGCAAGGCATTTTATACCTGTTGGCAAGCTGCTAATCAGATAAAAGAAATGCCTCAAGACTGAGAGTTGCACCAGGGCACTCTCCCACAACATGCATTTTGAGATAGAATGGCACAAGGGGAGTCATCTCTGGCCATAAAACAATTGACATGAATCTTGAAGAAAGGCAGATTTCCAAGCAAATACATAATTTCATTAATGTAGCTTAAGAAAACATTTCCATAAGAAAAACACATTGGTTAGCTCAAGGTTTGAGATAAAGTTCAGTTCAGGTGGAACCAGGTGTGGCCACGACAACATAGGATTAGAAGAGAAAAGAAAAAAAAAAGTCTGCCACTTCAAGTTTATTTCCTCCTGCTGTCTGGGGACCTCTAGCCTTCCTACCCAGGCTGTGAGGGCAGAGTGTGGGGGCCACCAGGCAGCGCATCACCCTCAGCCTTGCCACCTCTAGGGCTTTCCTGCCTCCGACTTGTCTGTATCCCAGAGACCTCTCTGTGAACTGGGTCCTCTGTGACTTTCGGGTCTTTGGCCATAGAAAGCGTTGACAAATGGCTAGTGCTCAGAGCAAGCTCCCCGCAAGTGGTCTCTGGGGTGATACAGAGTGATGCCGGCAGCAAGGTCTAGGTGTGGACCAGAAGGCCACCAAAAGTCAGCTCCAGGCCCCCCCCCCCACCCGGGTCACTGCTGCTGAGGGACAGGGAGAGAAGGTGGCTGCTGGCCCCCAAGCCACACAGGGGATGTGAGACTGAGGCTGAAGAGGGAGTGTGAGCCCTCTGCTAGTTTGTCCAGGGGACCCCAGCACGTCTCTGGGTCTGGCTTGATGGGGTCTCTGGGCTCCTCTTCCAGCTCCAGCACCCAGTGTTCACCTCTGACCTCTCTGTGCCCAGGTGCCCGGTTCCAGGCTGTGTGGGGCTTGGTCACATCAGTGGCAAATACGCCTCTCACAGAAGCGCATCCGGCTGCCCACTGGCAGCTCGGAGGCAGAAAGAGGGTTCCCTCAATGGCTCGTCTTTCTCCTGGAAGTCCCTGAAGAATGAGGGGCCTACCTGCCCCACCCCGGGCTGCGACGGCTCCGGTCACGCCAATGGGAGCTCCTCACCCACCGCAGGTGATTGTCCCCACCCTACCCTTCTGTCACCCAGGAGAGACCCCAGCTGTGGGACTGTGGCACGGCTCCCAGGGATGTGCCAGACCAGGGCACAGGTGAGAACAGTAGTTTCTTGAGGAAAAAGACCCAAATTGATAGCCACCTGGGGGAAGCCATGGCAACCTGCTAGGACCACGTGACGGCCTGTGTGACGTGTCACCCAGGTGTCTACTGTCCTAAGACCCCTTTATACATCCCATGGAGTCCCTCTGGCAAGAGAGAGCAGAGCCCCCCTGTGTCTGGGACACACTTTCTTAAAGCAGGCTGAGGCTTTTCCTGAAAAGCATTGTCACAGCTCATACCCTGTTCCTCCTACTGGGGTTTCGTCTTTGAACTTGGGGCCCAGGCCTTTCCTTGCTCTCCAAGGGACGCCTCCATGCCTGGGCAGTGGGCCTGGGCAGCACTGGCCAGCTCTGGCCTGCCCTGATACTGCCCCTGGCACTGAGGGTCTTGCCCCACCAGCCCTCTTCCTCTCTGTGCTGGGAAGCCACACAAGTCACTGCTTGGTCCTGTCAGAATCCTTTTTTCTGTTATTTTTTGTCCTCATCTCTCCACCTTTAAGATTAATTAGCTCATTCATTCCACAAGCCATTGCTGAAAGCACATCAAATACCAGTCTCTGGAGAACAAGATGACAACCAGCCCTCCTGGAGCTGGGCAGGTGCAGAGACAGACTGCAAACCAACAAATATGTTATTACTTTGGTGAAGGACACTATGGGGAAGATAGAGCAGGCAGGGGTAAGGAGGTCTTTTCTGAGAGGTAGTGCTTGCCCCGAGCCTCTGGGAACAAACCTTCAGAGCAGGGGCCCGAGCTGGGAATGGCCCGCGCTGTTGGAGGAGTGAGGAAGCTGGGGGCCGGGAGTCAGGACCGAAACACCAGGGATGAGTGACAGCGCTCCAGACAGGATAGTCCTCCAACAGCCCAGCTCTCGTTGGGACCTGTAACCTTAGATGGCTTGTGAGGCTGACCTTGGATTGGTCTTCATGTATGACCTTTACTTCCAGCTTGTCTGGCTGTCCCAGAGCGACCTTTGCAGGAAAGAAGGGAAAGCTCTCAGGGGATGAGGTTCTTGGCACGAAATTCAAGACGAGTGATGGTGAGGCTGCCCCTGCACCCCCTGCATGTGGTCTTGGGACCTAAGTGGGTGGGTGGTTTAGGCAAGAGATGGGTCGGGAGGCAAAGCCCCTCCTGGAGTGAGTCGTGGTGGAGACAGAGCTCTTAGGCTGAGCTGCCAGGGCCCCTCACCTCGGCTCAGAACCTGTAGCTGCCCTGTGCCCAGCATGGCCATCATAGCTCTAGCCTGGGGCTTGGTGAGCCCTTTTGGCAGCACCAGAAGCCGTGTTCTCGGGGTGTGTGGACCTGTGTTCTCAGGCTTCGTGAGAGGGAAGCGGAGGAAACCAGCACCATCTGGAAAGGCTTCCATTTTTAACTTAGCAATTAACACTTGCCCAGGAGGTATCTGTTTTCCCACCAAGACCAGGGCCTGGAGGCACACAGCTGACACGCAGCCACTTTCCTAGTCTGAGATGTGGGCCACGAGTCACTGGGGCTTCTACTCCGAAAGGGCTCCCCAGGCCCATCTAGAAAGCAAGCCTTGACTGACCCCCTCCCCGCCTTGTGAGAGCCACGACTGATGTTTCTCTCTGGGGTAGTGCTGGACAATGACGAGGAGATCAAGCAGCTGAACCAGGAGATTCGAGACCTAAACGAGTCCAACTCTGAGATGGAGGCCGCCATGCTGCAGCTGCAGTCCCAGGTGGGTGGTGCCGCCCTGCTCTGCCCCCACCTGCCCCAAAACCCAGGATGTCCTTCCCATCCTCTCCCTTCTCTTCTGGGGTTGGGTTGGGGGTAGGTGGGGGCCCAGCCCCTCATCAAGTTTCTGCTCAGCACGTGCTTTGCCCATCAGGAGTCCTGACGTGCTGGTAGCCACCATCCTGTTGGTTAGTAGGAGCAGAACCACAGCGTGGGTCATCAGAACCTGACTGGGCTGGGTTCCAGCCCAGCATGGCCATATACCTGCTAAGTGACCTGGTGGACCTCTTATTCCGAGTGTGCCTTGATGTCCTCCCAGGCAGATGAGGATAATAGGAGAATCTGCCCTATTCGGTTGTTGTGAGACGAATGCACTCCTACAAGGAAAGCAATTCACACAGGGTCTGACCCAGAAGAACTGCTGTGCTGAGGGACAGGGTTACAGATTGCCTTGAGTCTGTGTCCTATCCCTGAGTTCCCCAAAATGAACACTCAAAAAAAAAAAAAAGAAAAGAAAAGAAAAAAGAAACACCAAACCAAAGAACAGTGAATTTCTTATTTTGAAAAGAACATGCCCTTCCTTGGCTGCTGAGTAGGTGCTGGAGCAGAGATAGGGGCACAGAGGAGTAGCCGCGCATGGCCATGTCCCCAAGGACAAGGAGGTGACCTGGCCTTATAGGGTTGGAGGGCACAGGGGACTGGGGAAGTGTGAGATGCTGGAGTCCTTGTGTCTTCTGTGGCCCCTCCTTTCTCTGGCAGACAGGCTTTTATGCCGACCTCCTCTTACCCAGAAGCCTGTGTAAAAATAGCACCAGCTGATGAGGATCAGCAGGGATTTCTGTCCTGCCCTGCGGCGTTTCCCCAGTTCAGAGGCAGTGGAAATGGAGAGGGAGTACAGAGGCTGTCTCTGGGCACCGAGACGCCCTTCTGGGTGGCTTTCCCCATATTCTTCCCTGCTGTTTTCCTTCTCGAAGTCCAAGGCATCTCCCAGTGTCAGTACCCTTGGAAAGCACCTCTGGTTTCTCTTTATTGGCCAGCACCCACCTACTTATAGAGAGATTATTCACTGAGTCCTTTTGGAAGGACTTTCCCCTCCAGGGAGTTTTGTATTACGTGCCCTGCTGGAGAGCAGGGAAGGCAGGCTAAGGACCTCTGCTCAAACGTTTTAAAGCCAAAGGCTTGTCACTGGGTGAGGAGAACCTGATGCTCCTCCCCAGCCCCTCCTAAAAGGGCTCCTGCACCCCAGGGATGGCCTGGGCGCCATCCACATTGATGAGCTTGCCTCTGCCCTGAGTGAGGCTGGGGGCTGCCCTCCCAAGCATGTCTGCTCCAGGCCAGGCCCCAGGGTGAGCTTCTTGCCCACCTTGCCTGCAGGGCTCTGACACTCTGAGACTCATGTGGTGCCTGCAGCACCCAGAGCAGGTGAGACTGCCCATGGCCGTCAGCCCGGTGGAGTTGTTCTCTGTTCTCTGCTGTTCCATGTGGAAGCCTTGGAGCCCCTGGAGAACTTTTGGAGTCCCTCTTGGCGCTCCCTCTTGGGCTCCCTCTAGGAGCCCCTAGCTCAGTCACTGTCCCCCCACTCCACCCAGGGACCAGGGCACTGCCAACCCTCACTGTGGCAGGGCTCCTGCCTCTTCGCCCTCTCCTGGAGGGACATGAGATGGCCCGGCATGCCCGCTGGGACATGCTCCCAGGAGGACACTCCAGGCGGCAGCTCTCGTCTCTGTCTGGCAGATCTCATCCATGGAGAAAAGCCTGAAGAACATCGAGGAGGAGAACAAGCTCATCGAGGAGCAGAATGAAGCCCTGTTTCTGGAGCTGTCGGGCCTGAGCCAGGCCCTCATCCAAAGTCTTGCCAACATCCGCCTTCCACACATGGTAAGCAGTCAGCAGCCCTGTGGCCTCCCCAGCTGAGCGGTCACCTGTATCCTGGGGCTTCGGGGAGGGCAGGCACCCCTCTGCCTCTGGAAGGGCCCCACCCTGGGCAGATTGCTACCCATGGTGGCTGTCGCATGCTGGGCAGCCTGTGCCACGGGGGTCTTAGCCCGAGTGCTGCCTGTGGCGGGTTTGTGCGCTCATCTCTGGCGACGTGGGCTTCTTGGGTCTGAGGCTCCCCCATCCACTCCTGTTGCTTCTGGAAACCCTGGGGCCCCTGCATGGATGGGCCTTGCTAAACCAGTTGTGTTCTCCAGGAGCCGATATGTGAGCAGAATTTTGACGCCTATGTCAGCACCCTCACCGACATGTACTCCAACCAGGAGTGCTACCAGAACCCCGAAACAAGGACCTCCTCGAGAGCATCAAGCAGGCCGTGAGGGGCATCCAGGTCTAGGCCTCCTTGTGTGAGGAGCCACTATGCTGACTCGGGGCGCCCAGGGCACCCCGACTCACCTCTGTCTTTTACCTCCCTAGCCCTGCCCTCCCAGTGGAGATTCCCACTCACAGTGACTTCTCGTTGGCAGCCCAGGGTGGCCTCGGCGAGGGGGTGGGAGTGTTTAGCCAGAGGAGTGCCTGGAAATCCTCGTCTCCCTCCATGTGACTCACGCGCCGGGCCAGAGGCCTTGACCTCTCAATGTGAGTGCGGGGCGTGAAGTATTACAAAGTGATTTATTTTTGCTTCTGAAAGCTCGAAGTCTCCAATGGAAACTCACGGACAAGGTTCTCAGGGAAGTTTTGGAGCTGCAACCACAGTATTCCTTTGTCTGTCAAGGCCGAGGGGGCAGCCTGGCCGGGCGGGTGGTGCGTGTGACGAGTCAGCCTGGAGTGGCCAGTGCGCCCACGCGGTGAGGCCGCTGTGACAAGTGTGTTTCCTGTTGTCCTTTAATTCACTTTTATGTTAAGCGTGGAAGAGAGCAGCGTTCCAGAGGGTAGGTTAGGAACAGGCCTGGAGGAAGCTGGCCCGGGACCCCCTGAAGACAGCGCTGGTTCCACAGGGAAGCACCTCGGGTGAAGCCCACAAACCCTGCGCTCAGGGTCAGGCTCCCTCAAGGCTGCAGCCTTTAGACCCAGGTCGGGGTCAAGGTCAGGGCCTCTGGCTGTCTGTGTGCCCACCTGGCCTGTGACCCACCACTGCCCATCACTGGGTCATGGCTGAGCTTTACCGAGGTGGGGGAAGTGGCAGAAAAGTCAGGCGATAAATTCCTGACTGGAGACCACCAAGGTATCACTTCTTTTTAGATCCATTTGAGATTCAAAAGAAGATAAATTTTGATTTAATGTGTTAAAAACACAATGTTCCTAACATGTAAATAGAGTCCAAGCCAACTGTGACTGCGATTCCAAGTTAGTATTTAAAAGTAGGAAATTGCACTTCCTGGAAGAAAGTGAGAAAGTAGTTAGTTTAATTATTCTGTAAATTATTTAATTTTGTCAAAATGTAAGTATTTATATTCACAACCTCTTATGTTAATGTTGGCTATTTATTTAACATTTTTATTTATTAATTTTATACTATTTTACCTAGACCCCGCACCAGGACATATGAGAGGGAAGTAAATGAAATCAAAGCAAACTTAACTATTTGACTATAAGAAGGGCCACAAAAAATCTTGCTGTAACTTCTAGTTATGATTTTAATGCAACTGAGTTATTTTTTATATATTTTGTTATTTATTCTTTTAATAATGGAGTTTTTAAAAAGTATTTTGTAACTGAGGAATTTTGATAATTTGGGGATATTTCCCCTTTGGTCCAACGGAAAGAAAGACTTTTCGGTTCTCTTCATCCCTTTGGCTTTTGTTTCAGGCACGGACGACAGCAAATGGCATTCTGTGTTTATTGTTTATTTAAGTGTAGTGCAGCTGTGTGCTCTGGCGTGTCTCTTGTGTTGCGTCTGTGTGCCGGTTCTTGATGGCTGAGTCCTATCGCTGTGAGGGGCGCTGGCTGCAGGCCGCCCTGAGCAGCTCCCGCTCTAGGCTCCTGTCCTCTGACAGCTCTGATACTGTGATCCTCCTTCCTCAGGAAACGCTGACCCCACAGCACAGCACTTCTCAGTGTGTTTGCAGGGTGATTTCCTAATAAAAGTCCACTCTGACTGTGAGTGGGAGCCGTGTCTGTGGTGGGGACGCCGACTCTGTCCCGGGAGCTCTGGGGGTCGCTTTCCTGGAGAGAGGGAGGTGGGTGGGTCCTCCATGATGCACACGTGGGAGCCACGTACGTTTCCTTTGCGGAACTGCCCTCCCTGGAGGTCTGAGTCACAGACCGCGCGTGTATGAATCGGGGTTTTCTCTTAGGGTCAGAAGAAGTCTTCCTGCTGGCATTGTTGGCCTGGGGGGGCTGTGAAATGAGGGCTGCCCCAGACCACCTCTCCTGGCTTCAGGAGGAGCCCTGTGCAGGGGAGAGTTTGGACATTCTGGAGGGAGGCAGAGTTGATAGGAGGGGAGAGAAAAGTGGGAGGGGGAGGCAGAGACTTCTCTGGTGGCCTTTGCAGAGCCCCTGCATTCAGCCATATGTGAAGGCGGCTGTGATTGCAGTGCCTTCTCACTGCTTTACACTTTTGTGTCAGCTGTGGCTCTCCCAGGTGAGACTCAGGTTTAGAGCTTCTAGTCAACATTCACCCTGAACTGTCAACACGCTTTGACCTCCCTGGGCATCTAGCTCTTGAGGGCAACCTGGAGCTCTCTGCCTGATCTGTGAATAAAGGGAGACTTTTAGGAATTCTGGGCCTAACTCCCAAGCCCTGTCCAAGTCGGATGGTTGAGGATCTGGAGGGCTCCAGCTGCTGGCTGTGGAGACCAGAGAAGGTGGCAGCATGGAGGGGTGTGTGAAACCTGTGCAGCCTCGAGGAGGGGCTCCTGGAAGGCTCAGAGGACTGGTGATCCAGGTCGTACCCATCCATGTGAGCACCCATCCGTGGGTGCTGGGGTGACAGCATTCTGGGGCCATGAAAGTTGGCTGCCTGATGGCAGGTGACGAGCAGAGGCCAGGACTGTGGAGGAATGGGCAGATGGCCACGTCCATCCTGCATCGTCTTGCTCCCACCCTCTCCCAAGGCTCCACCTGCTCCCTGCCAAGTGTTTAGCGGGCTGCTTAGCCTCCTGACTCTGAAATGTTGCACTTCAGGGGACCCACCTCCCTGCCCCCAACCCTGCACCAGTTTAGCCAGAACCTCTCCCCAGCGCCACGGGACGTGGCCTCAGTGCGTGCTTCCGAGGCCTCCAGCACCTGAGAAGCACCGATGCCTGTGGAGGCGGCAGTGTGCAGGAGCAGGTGTGCTTGCCATTCTGCCAGCCAGCTTCATCGTGGGGTGCTCTGCCGGTGGGCTCTGCGAAGCCTGGTTGGTCTGAAGACCCAGGAAGACAGCATGACTGGGAAGAGGGCCCCGGAGGTCAGCCTCCAGAGCAGGGAGTGTGCATATATAGGGGGACCAGGGGGCTGTGGGGGGTGGGGACAGGGCTGGAGCAGGGCTCTCTCCACTAGCTGCATCTCAGTAAAGACTTCTGTGTGTAGTTGGGGACAGGTGGGCCATGGTGAGAGGGCAGCCAAAGAGAGATCAGTTCTAAACCAGCCCGGGACTGGCCCTGGGCCTGGGCTCCAGCCAGGATGGACTCAACGTTGCCCTTTAGGGCTGCTCCAGCCCACGGCTGGCTGGAGTGCACCAAGGATGTGCCCCTGGAACGTGGGTGGCACCCCCTGCTGTGGGATCCCGGAAGACCTCTCAGAGAAGCTGTGTGTGGGATGTGGCTGGTGGGTCGGAGGAAGGGCTTGCTGGAGAGGGAGCCCTGAGCACCTTGAGCGTGGATGTTGGTGCGTAGGACCCTGATATTAAAGAACTATGGCACAGAGGAGGCTGCTTGGTCCTGTAAGACCTGTATATTTTCCCAACTCTGTTTCAGTTGCCAGAGTTCTGGGATGTACTAGGGAGCCTGGTCTCGGGGTTCTGGGTCCTCAGTATCTTTCCTTTGGAAGCTCTCGGCTTCTATCCACCATGATGTCCTGGGCTTCAGAGGGTTTGTCCACTGTGGGGTCAGCAGACTGAGCTTGAATGGGGCTCTGCCTTTACCCACTGGTGTCTGTGCCTGATGCTGTGGGCAGAAGGACCATAGTATCCCCCCTGGCTTCAAGCAGAGGCAGCATCACCGTGATGCTAGAAGGTTGTATAGTTCTGCAGTCTGATGATGACATTAGCTGTTCACCCCCCAAAAGCTGCTTCCACCTCTTGCTTGAAGGGTCTATCTCCAGGGTTGGAGGAGGGTCTTGGTGTCATTGGCATATGCTGCTCAGTGCAATGGGGACCTCATCCATAGCCAGGCCTCCTCTCCCAGCCTATAGCCCCTTCTTTTAAACTTTCCAGAGAGTACAACTCAAGGCTTTATCTGGAGGGAGGGGAGCATTCCCCAGTGCCAGTCATCTTTGTTACAGGACCCCCTTCCTTCTCCGGCATCACTTGAATCTGCCAGTTCCTGGCTTCCTGAGGAGTGGACAGCCTTGGTCCTGAACTTCCCACACTCTGGCTGTAATCCAGCCTTTGGGTCTAGAAGTCATTCGCTACATGTTTGTGTGTTTTGGCTTCTAAATCACATTATTGTCCCCTCTTCCATCTTCCCATTCCTGCCAGTTTATACCTTAAAAGTTGTCAGTTTAGCCAGATCTTGAGAGGGTGCCAAGGTAAATAGGTGAATCTACCTGCCCTCCTTACCTGGACCCACAGGTGGAGAGCACCTGGCTGTGTGTGGAGGCTGCCTGATTGCAGGAGAGACTTTCTTCCTTTTACCACTGTGCCGCTAAGGCTCATGGCTCTGTGGAGGCTGTTACAGCTATGGGTGTGGAGGGTTCCTAACATGGGGCAATATAGGTCCAAACTTGCCATACAGGTCAGCCAGTGTTACAGACGCTTCCTTTCTCTTCACTCCTCCTTCGAAATGGTACATGGCTTCTCTGACAGAACTCCAGTCCCCACATCAGCCAGGTGCCTGTCAGGTTAAACCACACAGTGGGCCAGGTGACCCGTGACTGTAGGCATCCTACCATGCTGGCAGCTGGCCTTTGGGAGAGGCCCTGCGGTCTCCTCTGTCCCCCAGCCCTCTGCCCCCCGCCCCAGCCTCTCCCCTTGCCCTGTCCCCTCATGTCAAGGGTGTGTGGGCTGCTGAAGTCTGGCCTCTCCCCTCCTGACACCTTTTATGGCTCCCCATCCCTTGGTCTCGGGCCCTCCTGCAACCTGTCCCCTTGCACCCTGCAGAGGTGGCCCTGGGTCACGCCCTGGCCTCTGCCCTCTCTTTCTCACCCTCCCTACAGCAGTGTGCCATGTGCAGAGAATGCCTGTGCCGTTCCCTGAGGCTGCCTTTCCCAGGCTAGCTCGTTTTGGGTCTCCACTTGAATGTCCCACCTGTTGCAGGCGGGCTGATCAAGGTGCCCATTGTCAGGCCAGAGTGGGCAGGGGGAAGGCTGCATGGGCAGGAGGAGGGCCCAGGGCCCAAGCTGTGAATTAGGAAGATCCAGCTGTGCCCCTGGACACCTTGGCTAGGGGCAGCTCAAAGGTGGGAGCCACGCCTGGCAGAAGCCCCAGGGTTAAGAAATCTCTAGACCTGCTTGAAGCATCAAGCAAGAGACCCTGAGCCTAACCCTCCTGATAGGGGGCTCCAGGGTGAACTCCAGCCTCAGCCCCCCACCTTCTGGTCCCTCCTTCCAGATGCTGAGGCCTGAGAGGAAAACAATCAGTGCTTCTGATTTGTAAATAGCGTTGGTTTAAAATGTGAAGGGGGCTTCCCTGGTGGCTTAGATAGTAAAGAATCCACCTGCAATGCAGGAAACCTGGGTTTGATCCCTGGGTTGGGAAGATGCCCCTGAAGGAGGGCATGGCAACCCACTCCAGTATTCTTGCCTGGAGAATCCCCATGGACAGAGGAGCCTGGTGGCTATAGTCCATGGGGTTGCAGAGTTGGACACGACTGAGTGAGAGTGGCCACAAAGAGACAGTGTTTGTCTCCCTTTACCTTGAGCTCATATAGATTGAGTCTTTTTTCCCAGGATGAGGAGAAGGCTCATTACAGATCAGCATGTCTGTAATGTGGCCTGAGGCACTTGGATGCCCCAGGGCAGTGTGGGAAGAGCCAGGTGGAAGCTGACCTCTGTGTCTTGGACAAAGATGGTGATGTAGCCTCAGGCAGCCCCACCTGGACATAGAGGCTCTGCAGCTTTATTTCTAGGTTCACACAGTCCATGTCCTCTGAAGGGAGGAGGGTAGACCAGCCACATGTTCTGATCTGCTCTCTGGGTCCTCCTGGAGAGGGTCTACCTTCACTGTAAGCTGGGGATGGTGGCGGCCACCCGGCAGCTCACATCTGCTGTCGGAGTGGCCTCGTGAACAGGAAGGCCCAGAGGCCTCTCTTCTGTTCTTGGGTGAGAATTCACTGTCACTGGAGTGACCATACGTTTCCCACAGAGGGGCCAGGCTTGTCCATGAGGCGGTCTCTCCAATGCACACATTTTTGGTCATAAGCAGAGAGGAGTAAGACATGGCCCTTGCCCTGGGACCACATTTTCCAGAACTTTCCTGATTATTCCAGAACCACCTCCACACTGTACCCTTCCTGGAGGGCCCTCCACACTCACGTTGTTCCCGGAGGTACGGCAGGCTCCTGGCCCCCTCCCCTGTGCTGACCCTGGGGTGAGGGGAAGGTCTGTCCTGCGTGTTTCCCACCAAACTCAGGTCTGGGATCATGACTAGGCCTACAAACACGTTTCCTTTGTGAAGTGCTGAGTACTGGGGCCTTTTAGAGTCCAGAACAACTTGAAATTGAGAAATGACATGTGCATGTGCTGAGGGTTTCTTTACCTGGTCCACGGCCCTTTCCAAATTCTTCAGTGCAGCGGGGACATGTCCCTACTCACAGCCCCCCATGTCCTGTGATTATGACACTCGGGGCAGTCCAGACCCTGGACGAGTCAACTCCTCTGTATGGCAGTTTCCTTGTCAGTTCAGGGGCCATACAAGCTGAGACATGAGTTCACTGCAGTGGGGACCAGGCCATTCTGAAACATCTGGACGCCTCAGCCCTTCTATCACAGATCCCTGGGAAGCCAGCTCAGAGCCATCTGTGAGAGGGTAATAATGGTGGTGGTCTGTTCCAGTTCTCAAAGCTCACCCTCTGCCCATGGAGCTTTGCCCCAGAGGCCATCTACACTCCTCACTCTTGCTGGAGGTGCGCTGGGGGCACTTTCCACAAGGCTGATGCACCCCTGGGTAACCAGTGGTGTTGGGGCAGGGGATTCTATTGCCTCACCTCCAATGCCCTGCCGTGTGTTGGAGCCGTGGGTCAGAACTGGCGACCTTCAAACATTGTTCAGTCACTTGAACCCTTTAAATGGAGCGTCACCTGGAGCCTCTGAGCTGCTCTGGCAGAAGCTGAGGGTCAGGACTGGTGCAGTCATGCAGAGCCAAGCACAGACTTCATGCTCAGTGGGATGGAGGAGGGCGCAGGAAGCATATCTGGAAGGTGCAAGGAGCAGCACATGGAGGTGAGTTAGGAGTGCCGGGTAAGACCCCCTCTTGGGGGCTCCTGGTTTCTGATATGGTTATGTCATGATTTCTCGTAACATCTTATGAAAAACCCAAACCAACTTTTTTACATTACACAGGTGTCAGCTCTCAGGGTGTGAGTCCAGGCCCACCTCACACCTGTGGACCTTGAGCAGAATACCTCCGGCCTCTATGCCTCACCTTCCTTCTTTATAAATCGGTTCATAACACATGCTGCTGAAGGGGTGGGGGAGGGAGTGATGGGAGCCCAGACCCCAGGCCACACACCACTTCTGACACTCTGTGAACACCTCTAGCCCACCTCCCCTTCCTGCAACCCCATCGGCACCAGCCACTATTCCTGGCTCCAAGGTCAGACCCCTGCTCTCTGATCACCATGGCCAGCTCAGCTCAGGGCTTGCAGGTGCCACCCTGGGGCAGTGCTGTGCCACCCACCTGGTGACCACAGGTTGAAGCTGTCTGCTGCTGCCGCCCTTCCCTAGTACCTGGTTTTGTCCACCAACAGCTGCAGCCAGAGGTTCTGGAGTTTGCTCTCTCCAGACCAGCCCGTGACTCTAAGGCTGTTACCCACTCATTCTCTCCCCTCAAGCTTTCCCTCTCATGAGTCACAAAACATAGTGGGGGGTGCCTAAGGGGCTGGCTAAGGGAGAGGGGACCCTTGAACCTGGGAACAGCATCCTAAGAAATGGGGGTGTCAGCTTCTTAGGGGGTGGTGCTTCCACCCCAGGGGTCCTGCAGACAGGCTTCTGGACCCTGGTCTGGCATCCCTTCTGTAGAAGGACCCAGTTCTAAGGTTCTCCAGAGAAACAGAACCAAGAGGTAATATTTGTATCAGCTGTGTCTCTTTCTGTAAGCCTACATTTATATCTGTATATCAAGAGAGATGTGTTTTCAGGAACTGGCTCACATAATGTGGGGGTGTAAGTCTGAAATCTGCAGAGCAGGCCAGCAATCTGGAGACCTGGGAAAAGATGATGTTTG